>CM076570.1:911788198-911951113 GCA_034641835.2 Pinus albicaulis
TGCGGGGTGTGGCTTTAGATTGATGAACACACTTCCTACAAACTACATTGGATGGTGGCTAGGGATCCAACTCTCGAGTGGAGTTGATTTCTTTATGGGGTCTTCTTTGGCATGCCCTCGACATGCACATCTACTATTTACACATCTACAGGGATTCAAAAACAATTGTGGATGGCTTCAGGGATATCACCAGTTTTGACCCTCTAGATCTTCGTGGATGGTGCAAAGGGACCAGGCTACTATTACAACAATTCCAACGCTACACCATCAACCATATATATCGTGAACCAAATTTTGTTGCAGACTCACTCTCCATGAGGGGCATCAATGATATGGAGGGATATATGCAAATTATTGTTACTACTAATGGTGTTAGGGTGGTTGAGGACCACATTGCCATCCCATAAATACTTTTTGTTTTGCTTTGGTTTTTTGGGCTTGACATTTTCGGCTTATTGTTTAGTTTACTTTCCCTTTATATGAAGAATCATTGCTGAAGTTATTTCACATTTCTGACTGCTTAATATTGTATACTTTGTCTGTGGCATGCTATGATGTATGCTTGGTATTTACCTAGGATACATGTGAAAAATTACAACCTATATGATATTTGACCTGTTGTAACTTGGTTTATTTTTAATTAAATTCCACTTATTTTTTTTCTTCTGAAAAAAAATTAGTCAATCAACTAAAAATAGCTGAGACATGCATGGAATTCGAATTTCCGAGTTGGAGTGGAGAAAAGGCACATTATAATTATCAACTTTTAGGTCCCTCTTTATGGTTCCTAGGATCACATTCTTCCACATATATGAGTTTCCACTTCTCCTAAACTAATGATTTATATGATGTTACTTAAATTTTTATTTCTACCTTTTACCCAAAAAATGAACCATCTAAATCTCATAAAAAAACTTTCCAATTTTCAGTGCACATTTGAGACCTTCCTATTCGCATTGATTTCAAATTTGCAAATTCTTAATTTATAGCTTGCTGAGATTTGGGTTCATCTCAAGGATTTATCAAATAATATTTTTCATCATGCTCCATTGGCTTCACAAGATTTTTTGAAAAGTTAGTTGTATGAAAATCAAATTAACCATATAGAGCTGCCATATGTGTATTTCCTTTAAAATATTTCCAAATACACCTGTAATGGCTACATTTTCTATCGAATGCCCATTGAAGTTCACCCCATTTTCCTGGTGTAAAATTTACATAGCTTCCCTTAAATCAAATAAAAATACTAAATTTGATGACAAAGCCTCATTTAAAAACCATTCATTGTGAACACATTTTCCATAGGTGAAGGAAAGCATGATTCCTACATGCAAAATCAATTCTCTAGTAATGTTTGCCCTCGATTTTCTAGCTTCACAATTGAGCCATTTGCATTTATGCATAAAGTATTATTGCACTTTTTCATATTAAAAAAATATGACCTTCTTCAATTATCCCTGGATTTCCATATTGAATGGAAAATAATAAAAAAAAAAAATGAAGTTAATGCAACAAGAAGCCAGTCATGCTCTAGGTCATGGGCATACTTAATAGAAGATATAAAGTTTGGAAGAAGACAGACTTAAGCTAGGCACAATACATGATTGAAGAGTCATGTAGGTAAGTTATAGGCACACATGTAGCCTACATATATAAAGACCAATTATATGATTAATAGACTGAAATGGTTGTATCCTTGTTGGGTTTATCACTGCTTTAATAGTTTGGGACTACAGTTCCTTTACACCCTCTCTAAAGAGAAAATTTATTTTGGCCTAATTGAGATATTATCTCTCCAATTTTTTTCTAGGTAACTAAATTGGTCATAATGGAAACCCTTGAAAAGATCCCAAATCAACTACTAGCAAGGCACCATCTAGATATATATTGTTAAATTGGAAATATTAGAGGACCCATTGAAACATGTGATTTTATTAGAGAGGCTATGTCCTTCATAATATTTGGTTGTGATTTCCTCGATGACTGTAGTGGACTTCATTGGCATTATTTAGGAATTAATATGGGAGTATGAAGATCCAAGGAATACATTGGATCTTTTAGCTAATTTAAGTGAACTTCCCAAACCAAGATGGCAGGTTGTTTTTCTGCAGGAAAGTGGTTTTTCTAAGAGAAGTTTTCACACTTGGGAGGATTTGTAGGATAATCACAACACTTAGTGTTTATTTGGATATTAATAAACTAGTATAACGTTATTCATTAGCTATATTAATGAACATATTTTGAGGTTACTTCATAAAGATTGAAACAAGATCCTTTTGATCATGTAGTTATATTCTCATTTGTTCTCAAAGTAACTCTATGTGATTTCTTCTGACAATCATGAAGGTAGAGAATTTGTGATTGATTCACTTAGATCATGATCCTCAAATATTGAGGCCAGAGACAAAGCTGAGGATTGGGATACTAAAATACATATATTTTGTGTGTTGTTGTAAAATCCCTAGGAGCACCATAAATGTTATTAAGACAATTAGGAAGATGATTAAAAACTCAGATCCAATTGAAAGAGGTAAATATCTTTAAAAAGAGGAAATGTAGACCTAAGGGGTGAGGGAAACATCATTAATGAGCCCATTTTTCCTACCTAATCCCCTGACAGAGTTGCCCAAATAAGTGTGGGCCCATAACAGTTTCCCCATAAAGTCACCAAAGAGGCATTTAAACTATGAATGACAACTACTAAATATATAAAAAATATCTCATACTGGGCTTGTTGAGGAGGCTCCTTCCCCAAACAACTGCCTTGAGACTCGAATCTACGCTGGATTCCACCCATTAATTCATGAAAAATGAGTTCCTTGAGTCAAAATCTAAAACATAAACTCATCACATGATAATCATTGAATGCAATATTCATGAAACTAGGCAGATTGATAAACTCGTAAAGCAGGAAAATATCAATCCAAGATTTGTTAATAATTCAAACTATATGTCTAACCATCAAACAATGATTATAGTATTTGAGAAGGAGCTCCTTGCAGATTTCTAGGAGATAGGTTAAAAGGATCCTTTTGGCCTACTGCATGCACGCAATAAAACCTTTATGGGGATGTGTTCCCACGTCCAACATGCATGTGGCATGTGGGATAGAAACTACCTTGTCCCACCATTTTTCAAATCGAGAACCTCATTCGAACTATATATTTTAAATCTTACTAATATTATATGTAAAAATTTAAAAAAAATTGTAATCTACTCTATAATGTGTAATAAATAAAAAACGTTGATATCATAAAAGAAAAAATAGATATAAAAACCCAATCTTGATATCGGATAGAGATGGTTTGTCCTACACCTTTTCAGCATGAATAATCCATCGTAATTGGAGTTGTCATAATGGTTAAATATAATTATCTTAGATAAAATATGAAATTTGGTTATATGTTTGCACATAAGAAAGTTTCAATTTACTCGAAGGGAATAATAAGCTTATTATTGTTGAGATTAGATAGATTGTCCAGGTTGTATTTCAAATGCAGCCAAATGATTTGAAAAGGACATTCTTGCATTAAAATAGCTTGAATCCCCAATGTTATCTTAGTGTTGCAACTTTATTATATTCAAGATTATTATTGGATAGCAGCATGAGTAGTATATAAATATGTTATCTTAGTGTTGCAACTTTATTAGATTCAAGATTATTATTGGATAGTAACATGAGTAGTATATAGTATTTATGGTTCAAAATGAATATGGTTATACATTAAATGGATTTAATATTGGTGTTGACCTTGGCATAACCTATAACATAGTACATGTATTCATAGGATATTAAAGAATATCTTTATTTTCACAAAAATTATTTTCTTGAACTCTCTTTTAATACATCTTCAAATTAAAAAACTATATTTTTATGAGGGGCGACCAGATAAATTAAATGGCATCAATAAGCATCTATCTATAATAAGCATAAAAATACTTACTTCATAATACATCTCATATTTTTTAAAATTTTATTATTTATAAAAAGCTTCACAAAACATGAAACAAGATTCTAATCCATGGAGATTTACCCTCATTTTACCATGGATATTTTGTATATTTAAATAGGATTTGTTACCATACCATGGCTTATCAATACCACATGTTCAAAAACCATAACTCACTCCCTGTGACACTTGTTCATATGACACAATTTTTATTAATTAAATAGATTAATTACAAAAATGTCATATGAACAAGTGTTATTCTTTCAAAGTCAACAAGAAATGTGTGTCTAATTTAATTTTCCCTTAATTAAATTGGACAATAAAATGTAATCTTACCTCATAATCACTTGTAATAGTTAACTCAGTGTGATAAACTTAGTTGGCTCATGAATTTCGAGTTGAGGGTGGTTGGTGAGGCATGCAGAGTGATTTTATTAGTTTTTGAGTCCAACTTGCAGTTAGTGCATTAGTTTAATGCATGAGAAATCAGTTAACTCAATTAATTGAGTTAAAATTAGTTTAACTAGTTGTAATTGTTTGTTGCACTAGTGAGAGGTCAAGTGAATTAAATCATATTTAATTCACATAGAGTGATCTGTCAAGTAACTAATGATTTAGTATTAATAGTTGCATGCATGTTAGTTCTGATGGAGACCCAGTTGAGACAGAGGTTAAAGGGGTGTTAACTATTAGTTGTATTATTAGGACACTACCCACATTCAGTAATACACCCATAGGATTTCCCATGAGAATTGCGCAGTTTTGGAAGGCTGAAATTCCTAAATAATAAGTATTTATTTCCACATTAATTGTGCAAGCAAGGCAGACTGAGCAGAGGCTGAAAATTGGCTAAGTGTTGGTCAATTTTGTCCAGATTAGTGTGAGACAGTTGTGAGAGTGGAGAAAACTCTTGTGAGAAGAGTGCATTGTAATTGTTTCATGATTCCTTGGTGAATATACAATAGAAGATAGATGTGTTTTTAGTAGTAAGCTTTCCCTGAGAAAATATTTGTGTTGTGCATTGATTTTCTTCTTTCTTTTAATTTTTTGATTGGCGATCATGTTTATTTTCTGAAATTGATTTGTAGAAGGATTCAGTATCTTTATTTGGAATATTGCATGATTGGATTGAATCCATTGGTATACATATTGTTTATATAATTTCTACATGGTATCAGGGTGCAGGAAATCACGATAATGGAGAATAAATTGAGTTTGTGCTTAATAGAATTTGAATTTGCAAAAATATTCTTTGGTGCAACAAGTGCATCAAGATGGCTTGAGATTGGAATACGCACTCGAGGGCAGTTCTAATTATATTGCATGGAAAGAGAGAATGGAGGCAATTCTGGAGGACAACAAGTTGAAATAATTCATTGATGATGACATTCACAAGCCCGCAGCAGCAGATGTCGCTCTTCTTGATGCTTGGAAAAAGAAGGTTGCAAAGGCGAGGAGGAGCTTATTAGAGGGAGTTCGAGACCACATTGTCTTGAGTCTCCATGGAAAAGTGACTCCATATGCAATGTGGAAGGCTTTGACAGATCTATTTCAGAGTAGCAGTGACCACAGAAAATTGGCATTGAAAGACAAGCTCAGGAAAATAAAAATGGAGAAAGGAGACACTATTCTGAAATATTTAACCAAGTTTGTCTAATGTCGAGATCACCTTGGGAGAGTCAGAATTAATATAGCTGATGATGACTTGGTAAGCCAAGCTCTTCTAGGCCTTCCCAAGATTTGGCATAGTTATCAGGACTCTGTCAATGGGAGGGAGAAGCTACCAGATTAGGAGTGACTTTGGTCAGATTTGGTACAAGAAGAATTCAGGCTGAATACCAGGGATGGATCCTCATCCAAGATAAATGATGAAGAAAATTGTGCCTTGGTTGGTAATGTAGAAATTTGAATAACTGATATGTTATCCACCGAGATTCTCCTGATCACACACTATTTTATCTTCATGCACAATACAAAATCTCTTCTACCATTGATCATCACATGCGGAAATAAAATCAATTGCATGCACACATTAAAACCATAAAAATTCACACATATGAACACAGTATGTAATGGGAAAGCTTAAAGCTGAAAACCCCCAACTATATGTATATTATATATGTCATAGAGATCATGTAACAATCATTATACAAATCTCCTCACAAGCTCTCAATATAATCTCCACTTGCTACACACTAATCAGGCCCGATCTTGCAAATCCCATGCACCGATCTTTGCCAGCCTTTAGCCTGCCTCTACTGCGCAATCCCTGCTGAAGAATGCCTCTTGATGAGAATGTATTACCCCAACCTTGCTCACGCAGTCTTGATAGGAATATATACTAAGTGTTGGATGCAAACCGTGCATCACTTATAGTCACAACCGATAGTCACACTTTCCCTTTCACCTATCTTTGCACTGGTCTCCATTGAAACTGTCCATGCACTGAAGTTAACTGATGTATTCTTTAGTTGATTAATGAGTTTATAATTAGTGAATTAATTAATAATTAATTCACACCACTCTCACTAATTGTATCAATCAGTTAAACTAGATACAAATAGCTCAACTACGTTTAGATTAGTTAAACCAAACACAACTCCATTAACTGCCTCAATCAACTCCACCAAACTCTCTCACATGAGTTCTAACTGAAGTATCCATGCAATAGCTCCACTTAACCCTTAGGAATAGTGTAATTCCTTTTGTTAGCTCCTATGCCACATCTGTGCACTTAACTGAAGTGCTCCAAGAGAATAAGATATTGTTTAGAGTCCAAATATTATTAAGAGCTAATAATATTCGACATATCTATTTTTAGACTGGCAATCTAAAAATAGATTCCGCCCAATATGTCTAAAAATAGAAATCCATATATTTTTCCAACTTGACCAACCATCCACAAATAGCATCCTGCAACTCATAGAATATGATCGACATGTCTAAAAATAGACTTTGCGACAAAAATCACCTGCGTGGGCCCCACCTAGTTTAGGTGATTATTTTCCAACTAGGATCAGGAATGATGTTTCAGGATGCCTCCTTCACTGTTTCTTGTTGCAATCTTCAATAGGTAAGGCAAAGAAGGCGAAGGAAAATAAATCCTATTCCAAATCTGAGACTGGCAAAGAAGGCAAGAAGCATGACATGTCCAGAGTGAAATTTTTTCACTATCATGAGCATGGCATTATTCCACTAATTGTCCACATAAGAAGAAGAACAACAAGAAGGCTTCAGGATCTGCAGAGGGTGAGGCTTTGGCCTCGCAATTTGAGTTGAACTTCTCACTCATCGCATGCATGGTGTCTAGTGCGATGGGATCAGTGTGGTACTTGGATAGTGGTGCATCTTCCCACATGACGAGAGCCAAAGAACTTTTCAGTAGCTCGGAGGAGAAGGATGTCCAGATACATATCTAAATGGGTGATGACTGAAGGTATAGCGCTACCGGGATTGGTACAGTTACTTTCCAGAGACAGTCAGGTAAACCCTTCTTATTAAAAGATGTCATGCATGTACCAAGCTTGAAAAGGAATTTAGTTTCAGTTGCTATGTTGGAGGGTAGAGGATATGATGTGTTTTTCAGTGAAGGGAAAGCATTCCTTTGTCACAAAGCCACAACACAAGTCAAGAAGGTTGGGATTTGTGTGAATAATCTCCACAAACTTGATGTAGATGGTTGCGCGACATTGATGGGTAAAGCAGACAAAGTGGTGAGCCAGGATGAGGGTGAGTTATGGCATAGGAGATTGAATCATCTACACCATGGTGCTTTGAAGGTCATGCAGTAGATTTCTACAGGGCTTCCAAAGGGTTCTCTTGCATAGATAGACACATGTGAAGGATGTACCATGGGGAAGTATGCAAAGGCCACTTTTCACTGGAAGGATAACCGAGTAGCAAAAATCCTTGAGAGAGTTTACTCAGATGTGTGTGGACCATTCTCTACAGCTTCAACAGCAAAGCATAGGTATTATGTGATTTTTGTTGGTTATTTTTCTAGAAAGTGTTGGATCTACTTCATGCAGAATAAAGATCAGACGTTCTCAAAATTTTGTGAGTTCAAAGCACTGGTGGAGAAAGATACGGGGAAGCGTGTGAAGGCTCTAGGGAGTGAAAATGGTAGTGATTACATCTCCAATGAATTCAAGAACTTTTGCAGCAAAGAAAGAATTTGGAGAGAGTTTATTACACCTCATAAACAACAACAGAATGGGGTTGCAAAAAGAAATAATAGAACAATTGTGGGTGCGACACGAGTGGTGTTGCATGATCAGGGCCTACCATTGCATCTGTTGGCAAAGGTGGGAAACACTGTGGTATTCGTGCAGAACCGTAGTCCTCATCGAATACTTGGCATTAGTAGACTAGAGGTGGTTTTTTCTGGTAAGAAACCTAATGTTTCATATTTTAAAATTTCTGGCTCATGTGTCTATTTCCATGTGACCAAAGATTCCAGAAAGAAGATAGAACCAACAACTAAGATTGGGATATTTGTCGGCTACACCGATATCCCCACAACTATCGGGTGTATTTGTTTAACAACGGGATGACTGTTGTGAGATGGGATATAAAATTTGATGAGGAGAAAGCCATGCAATTATCCCTTGAGAGGGAGCTTGATTTGCATGCAGATGAGGAACTGTTGGTTCCAAAGGATGAACCAAAAGATGTGGAGTAGCCACATAAGGAGGATCATGGAGTGGCAAAAACCACTCATCTAGAGCCATCCACCAGACATGGTAGAAGGCGCACCACAGAAGCTGCTAGATTGAGACTTCATGTGGAAAAACATGTAGGAGCACCTATATTACTACGTAGACAGAGATAGTCTCCAAATAGGTTTACTAAAAATACATGGCTCTTATGAGCAAGTGTATTGTGACAGAACCATCCTCTTTTGAGGAAGCAGTGCAACAACCAATTTGGTTTAACGCCATGGCTGAGGAGTATGACTCCATTATTAAGAACAGTGCATGGGAAGTTGTCTCGAGACTAGTTGGGAAATCAGTGGTTGGATCTAGATGGATCTATAAGGTGAAGCAAGCGGAAGATGGGAGTATGGAGAAGTACAAGGCTAGATTTGTAGCCTGGGGATTCTCACAAGTTGAGGGGATTAACTATGAGGAGACTTTTTCACCGGTTATGAGGTACTCATTGATTATATCTATCGTTGCACTCTTAGCGCAGATGGGGTGGCATATACACAATATGGATGTGAATACTACATTTCTCAATGAATTTATTGAGGAAGAAGTGTCCATAGAGCACCCATAAGGTTTTGAGACCTTTGACAGTGAGTTGCATGTGTGAAAACTCAAGAGAGCATTATATGGACTGAAGCAAGCATCTCATGCTTGGTACTCTAGGATTGACAACTATTTCACCGGGTTGGGCTTCACGAAGAGTGAAGTGGATGCGAACCTATACTAGATTGTTGTTGATGGTAAGCTCTTGATTTTCGTACTTTATGTTGATGATCTAATTTGGACAAATGATGAGCAGCTCATAACTTCTTGCAAAGAGGATATTGCAAGGGAGTTTGAGATGAAGGACATGGGACTCCTTCACTATTTCCTTGGTTTGGAGATATGGAAGTGGGATGGGGAGCTATTTGTTTCTCAAGGCAAGTATGCCAAATAGATTCTGAGAAAGTTCAACATGGAGAGTTGTAAACCCATGGAGACTCCTCTTGCAGGAAACTAGAGGAAGGAGGATGCTACTTCAGGTGAGGTAGTGGACGTTACTGTTTACAGGAAACTTATGGTTTCACTCATGTACTTGGCGAACACACAACCAAACATTTGCTACGCAGTTAACTAGCTTAGTCAAGCTATGGTTAAACCGACCAAGCTCTTTTGGAAGGCGGGAAAGCATGTCTTGAGATATCTCAAGGGCACTACAAAATATGGATTATGGTACAGACAGATAAAGGGATTGAATATTCAAGGCTTCACCGATGCAGATTGGGCAGGGAGTCCATCAGACAGAAAGAGCACATCAGGGGGGTCTTCAAAATAGGATTGACATCAGTTTATTGGTACAACAGGAAGTAAAGATCAGTTGCACTCAGTTCACCCGAGGCAGAGTACATGGCAACTAGTCAGGCTATATGTGAGGCCATATGGATGAGAAAGGTTCTTCTTGGTTTGTTTGGTCATCAGATGGATCCGACGGTGATACATTTTGATAACCAGAGTTGTATAAAACTCTTGGTTAATCTGGTATTCCATGATAGGTCAGCGCATATAGACATCTGATACCACCATCTAAGAGATTCTGTTCAGAGACGCATTATGTTACTTCAGTACATTCCCACGAGGGATCAGGATGCATATATTCTGACGAAGGTGCTCACCAAGAGAAAATTTGAATACCATAGAGGCAGAATCGAGGTAGCTGATAATCCATTTCTTGTTGAGAGGGAGTGTTGAAAATTCAACAAGAAATGTGTGTCCAATTTAATTTTCCCTTAATTAAATTTGACAAGAAAATGTAATCTTATCTCATAATCACTTATAATAGTTAATTGAGTGTGATAAACTCAGATAGCTCATGAATTTCTAGTTGAGGGTGGTTGGTGAGGCATGCAGAGTGATTCTATTAGTTTTTGAGTCGAAACTGGAGTTAGTGCATTAGTTTAATGCATGAGAAATCAGTTAACTCAATTAATTGAGTTAAAATCAATTTAGCTAGTTGTAATTGTTGGTTGCACTAGTGAGAGGTCAAGTGAATTAAATCAGATTTAATTGACATACAGTGATTTGTCAAGTAACTGATGATTTACTATTAATAGTTGCACACATCTCATTTTTGATGGAGACCGAGTTGAGACAGAGTTTAAAGGGATGTTAACTATCAGTTGTATTATTAGAACATTGCCTACATGCAGTATGACACCCATAGGATTGCCCATGATCATTGCGAAGTTTTGGAAGGCTGAAATTCCTAAAGAATAGGGATTTCATTCCACATGAATTGCGCAAGAAAGGCACGCTAAGTAGAGGTTGAAAATTGGCTAAGTGTTGATCGATTTTGTTTAGATCACTTTGAGACACTTGTGAGAGTGCAACAGACTCTTTGTTTCATGATTCCTTGGTGAATATACAATAGAACGTAGAGGGATTTTGAGCAGTAAGCTTTCCCCGGGAAAATATCTGTGTTGTGGATTGATTTTCTTCTTTCTTTACTTGTTGTGATTAACGATCGTGTTTATTTTCCGCAATTTATTTGTAGAAGGATTCAATATATTTCTTTAACATATTACAAGATCGGATTGAATCCATTGGTATACATATTGTTTGTATAATTTCTACAGTCATATGAAGTAGCTTTTGGTTTTTTGAAATGTGGTATTGATAAGCCATGGTAATGGCCCATAGTATTGTAACAAATCCTATTTACAGATTAATTATCTCGATGCTAAAATGGGGTAAATCTCCATGGTTAAGAATTTTGTTCCAATTTTGTTTTTTTTTTAGGTAATGTGAGTCCTAAGATGACTAGCATGCCTAACTTATGGATTGAGGTTGCACCTGGCCTAGGCCACAATAGCCTTTAGTATCACTAGATTTTTGTTCATAGAGTTTCAAATTGGTGGCTCTTTCACCATTGAATACATTAATAAAACACCATATCACCCCTTTGTAAAACATATATATATGTTTAATTTTTATAATTATAAATAATAAAAAATTAAAATAAAATTATATTTTTGTTAATTTTTATGATGGTTATAATTTGAACAACTTTAAATGTGTCATGAAATAAATGTTTTAAGTTTATTATGAATTAATCCCTATTAATGTTTATCAATAATTAATTTTATTATATTTGCCAATTGACACGTTATATTGCAATCAATTTGTTAAACTATGTTTGATTTTTAATTAATTTGTAATCTTTTTTATGTTTTACAATAGTTTTTTATTAAATCAAATTTTTGACAATTATTTAGAAAAAATTGGTATTTTTTTCCTAATTTTATAATTGAGCAAAAGACAATAAAATGACTAATTTTATATATTTTAAAATATATTTTTCAAATAAAAAAATAAATTAAAAATAAAATTTAAAAATTGTTTTCATTTTTTATAATTATAATTATAATTAATTTTTCCAATAAACTTTTTTATTTTTTATTTTATTTAGTTTTAATAAAATTATATAAATTAATTTAATAAATTATATAAATCAAATCATTAGTAAATAATAATAAACATCAAAATGTTTAATTTATAATATATTATTAAAAACTAAATAATTATATTTTAAATTAATATTATTATATTAATTTTATATTAATAACAATTTTTTTTATCCCAATTATAATTATAATAACTTTTGTTATCAATTAACTAATATTTTTTATAAAAAACAATTACCAAATATCACATATTACACTTGTTAACTTAACTTTCACTTAACTATAATCGTTTGTTCTTAATAAAAAACTCTCTGATAATAAGCAAATAAAATGGTAACGTGGTAAAAATATAATTTGATCAGTGAAACACACGATAAAACTTTCTCGGACAGTAAGCAAATCAAATGGTAATGGCGGTAAAAATATAATTTCATCAATAAAACACACAATCAAAATATATTATTATTAATATTATTATTATCACATGCTAATGGTTGCGTGTTGAAGCCATGACTCAAACCGTGAGCAAATTAATGCAGTGTCACTTTCATCCTTAATTTATTTACTACTTAAAAAATATTTATTTTACTCTACCTTTGTAAAATATAAACATAAGATCAATTTTATCATACTATGCAATACATATATCAATGTTATTATTAGCCATCAGATGCATTTGGTTTTGAGTTTAATTATTTCGGCTATGGTAATTTGTTAGAACAATAGTATGAAAATCTCCACGTATAAAATATACCAATCGTTACTTTGGAT
The DNA here is from genome assembly GCA_034641835.2 of Pinus albicaulis. NCBI lineage: Eukaryota > Viridiplantae > Streptophyta > Pinopsida > Pinales > Pinaceae > Pinus > Pinus albicaulis. The sequence goes on from CM076570.1 coordinate 911,801,066, forward strand.
TTGAACTGAGGTGGAATAATAAAAAAAGGGTTTATTCACAACACAAACAGTGATAAACTTTACTTTGATTATATGCGGATTTACTCTACTTATGGTAAGTTACGACAACATTTATCTTTGGGATATACAATACACCACTTGGCAGGATATAGTCCCAATTGTAGCATTTATGTCAACTCCAATTAATTTGTAGTTGTACTGGGTCTTTATTATCTTTGGACAGTTGTGAACTTCGCCTCGGATTGTTCATGGTTTCCGAGGGAAAACCCTTGAGTCTACTACGGGTTAACTGAGAGCTAAAGAGTTGTTTTTCATTGATCTTTGGCGAATATTAGAGCTCTGCCTCTCCCTTGAGCTCTCCGCCTCGATCCCCATTTAGGTCTATTATTTTCCCTTGTGGAATTACTCATCGCTCTGCTATCACAGTTCTGTTTACTCCATTTCCGGTTTTTAGAGCTGCCCATCAACCTATTCAGCTGATTTCTGGTTTCCCTCGTGGATTAAAACCCTGTAGAGAACTGTGGCGCTTCTAATCTTCTCATACGTCCGTGGATGCAAAGAGAATGTGACGCTTAGCAAGGTATCAAGGTAATCTTATCTATATTCCATCAATATTTCTGGGTTTTCTTCGATTTCTGCCTACCACAGGAATGAATACATTACAAGTATTGCTTTTATTTATATTCTGCAGGGCCGACGAATGAAGTTTCCACTATACAGGTAACTACTCGCGCCCTTCAGTACTAAACTCAGTTAATTCCAATTAAATTATGGTTTTTAACTTATAATCTTTATTCTCATACTGGGTTGTTATTATGTTTCAGGTTAGTGTTTTCCAAGCTGCGAAACTCTACTGGCGTTCTCTTCTGCATTCAACACGACCTCAGCTAATTCTCCATTCTTTACTAACAGGTACTCTGCCCCTTTGAAGGGAGATTGTAGCCTAAAATTACCGGACTTCCGTTCCGCTACTTGATTAGTGTATTCGCTTTTGTATGGCATTTGTATTAATAGTAAAGGGGGTTTTTAAACCTGACCTAGGGTTTCAAAATTTGTAGCAATGAATTTATCATTCGAGGAGGAATACTTAGGGTTTTTACCCAAGATTTTTGTTCATGAACAATTAAGGATTTACTTATCTCTGTCAAGCTCTCTGAGCAATTTATTTTTATATAATGTTGGGACTGAATCCGAGTATGTAATAATATACTCTGCACATTTATATTTTCTGTTTGCTACAGTTTTTATAACAATATATAAGATAAGCATATCAGGGTTGAAGGATTTCAGGGTTCATCCTCGACATATTTTCTTTTGCATATAGTTTTCTTTTATGCTACAAATCGTGTTTTATACAATTGCGTCTGTTCACTGTTAAATAGTATTTTAAAGAACGATCTACAAGAATATCTCTTAACTTGTATTTCCTGTTCTTTCTCTTTCTGATGGAAAAGAAGTTTCGTGCGAAGTTTTTTATTGGTGAATGGGCTCCATACCCTTGTTCTTTTCAGTTATTCACTTCATAAAATTTTATACCTTAGTTTCTTTTCTATAATACTGGTTTAGCTCCAAGCTACGGTGACCGGACCACTACAGGATAGTGTCCGTGTATACACTGGTTTAATGGCCGCGGACAATGCATCTCGGTTTCGGGTTCGCACCCAGAACTAAGGTCGACAGTATGTCGAGCCCGTTAACATCCTATTCTGGTGGTTAAGGTCTACAATTGTAGAAATATAAATGCGTTTATCTATCGAGCATTACTCTAGTTCTGTTAATAAATATACATGTGCCTACAATTATTACAGTAGCAAGTAAAACATGGTTAAATGTGCTTAATGCTTTATTCATCGTTTCCTGCACTTCTTTATACTCTGCTTTTCTTTAAGCTACAGTATTTTTCTTGTTATTTTCATCTTCTAAACATAATCAGTTTCTCTGTTATCTTTTTCATGACATGTGGGGAATATATGTATTACTTTAACTTGTTCTATCAAGTATTGATAACAGAGAAGGGTTTTAGAATTAATATTAAATGCTTCTTCCTATCATATTATCAGGAAAGAGTATTGTTTCCTACAGATTTTATTTCCTGCCTTATATATATATATATATTGAAACAGAACAGTATTTACTCATTTATAATGTTGTACACAAATTTTCAAAATTTAGCATCAACTTAATTTAAAATTCATAGTAATACTTATCTGAATTAGGCAAATTTAAGCTATGGACCTCTCAACCATCAAGGGAGGCTATTACGTCCTCCACTTGCCTCCTAGCTCCAGAATCTGGACGGTGTCCCGGGTTAACAGTGGAATAGATTCTCTTTCTGCTATGACCTCTGGATGGCCAATCCAATCAAACTCAGAAAGTTTGGTTTCACAAGGGTTGCTGTGAGTTATTTTCAACTGATCACAACCAACTCTAGAAAATACTCCCCTTTACCATTTTGCATAGAGCCCCTACTCCTCCCCTAGGATTCAGCTTTATCCTCAGAGGAGTAGGTAACTGTCTTTCCAACTGTCCCCAACCACCTCCTATTCTTGGAAACATTTTTACCATCAACTTAAAAAGATTTTCTTTTCATTAATTAATTTCTCCTAATTAATAAGTCAGCAGATTAAATAATTTGTTTTATCAACAGTAATGATTTAAGTTTTTCTCGCCAGATAAAAGAAAATTAAACAAATTGTCTTTAACTAGTTAACACTAGTTAACTTTAATGAAGCTGTCACATGCAGATTGTGATTGCCTCTTCAAACCATGACTCGAACCGCTTGCAAATTAATTTAGGTACAACATTATAGCTGCCTACATTATAAGCGATTTTTATTTTTTTTTGGTTTTTTAATAGATGATTTTAAACCATATTATCACATCACAACTAAACACCATTAAAGAAATAAAAATATTCAATTTTAAAAATTTTAATTTTTAATAAAACATATATATATATATATATAAACTTATGAATAAAACAAAATTAATATAAATTTAAGATAAAATGGAATATAATATATATTGTAATCATATTAACTCATAATATTAATAATAATAAAAAATCTATGTGTTTGAAATTTTATATTTTTAAAACTCGTAATATTAATAAGGAAAAATACATGTGATTTACTATATGATACTTTACATAATAAGATGTGGAAAAAAATAGTACTATGTGAAAAAATAAACATGTATTTATATGATCTTAATTTGTTAAGAAAGGGTAGTTTTTAATATTTTTTTCTCATAAACTTTGTCAATTGTTAATTTAGTTATTTAATTTGTAAAATTTGAATGTTTTAAGAATTTTATAGGGTGTGGAATTCATTTGTATATCTAAAAAAGCATTTTAAATAACAAAAAAAACAATTTTTTTTTTTATAAGTTTAGCATCTTTCTTATTTCTCATTAATCAAAAAAGAGAAAAGCAGGGTACATCTAGATGGCTTCAACCTGCCTGCAGGAAATGAGGTCTGTTGGCCACCTTAAAGAGTTACAAGCCAACCAATATTGATCAAAATAACAAAAAAGTAAAGAACTCAATCATCATAAAAATCGATCAGTGTCAGGTCCTTAACACTAGAACCAAGCATATCTACTTGATGCATGCTTTGCAATTGACGATCTATGTGGCTCGGACGAACATTCTGGTGGTGCCGCATAAGGTTGATTTCTTGAATGTCTCTCCTTATCTCAGTTAGAATGGAGGCAACTTTTGAGTTCCCTCCAATTTCCTGAAAGTTGATAATTGCCTTTGCCAGTATAAATTTTAGTGTCCAATAAGTATGAATAGACTGTTGGAATAGTGACACTCTACTTCTCGTATTTCTGGGGTCCTCTAGAAATTCCATTGCTTCCTCTTGTATTTCCCCTTCTTCCTTGGTGTTGCAGTCTCGCTCCCAACCTGAGATAAGTGTTTTAACTTGAGGTTGAATGCCTGTGGAATAGGCATCAAAAAAAATTTCCATTATCTATTTTCCTGACTTCCTTCCCCTCTTACTGGGGCCCGCTTTGATATTACTTTGATTCTATTTACCTTTGTCCTTGGCATCCTTTTTTGCTGCTTGGCCTTTAACCATTATGTCTTGCAGGTGGAGTAGAAACCGTTGGATTGACTGACAATGTCGTGGCAAGTGCGTGACCAGTCTTAAAGAAACACTTGTATAGAAATTAAAGATACATTTTTATTGCAACAAAATTTAAATAATTGGTTTAGTGAAACAACAGCGAAAGAGATCCAGACTTTCAGGAGTAACATCCTCATATTTAACAGGGCAATACATGTCATCATTCCTCCTTCGAGTCGTTCGACGAGTTATAAGGGTGGGAATAAGAAGTTTATTTTCCTGTCGCAACAAAAAATGCATGGAAAGAATGTTTCCATTCTCTTATTGCATATTAACAGACCCAAGGCAGAGACTCCCCTGAAGAGAAGTGAAATCCCTCAGAACCGAAACCTTTTCCCATGGCAGAGGATGAAAAACCCAACGAATCAAGCTGAAATCTCACAAATTAAGACAGAAACCCATTTAAATAGGAATGAAACCCCACAACCTTGGGTGAATAACAACTATAAGACCCTATTGACCCCAAAGAGTAGAATGACCATCACAATAATTGCAGTCCAAGCCCCCCATATTAGAAAAAAACTGAGTGCGTAAAACCCTAGATGATGAATTCAACAAAGCGCTCCTGAAAAAAGGGTCATTTAAAGCCATGCAATAATTTTCATAAGATTGGTGAGCCAAACTGTTAGGGTTGCATACAGAGCAGAAGGTCAGGAGAATGGTACAGGGAGGAAAGGAAGCAAGACATACAAGGTCCATATGAGAAAAAGCCAAGCGAAAAACAAGACATGCAGAATTCAATCGAGTGAAAACATGGTTGATTATACACCTTAACAACAACCAACAAAGACTATACTCCTTAACAACAACCAACAGACAACCTGACTTGGAGAACTTGGAACCTACAGTGCCCATGCAGATGACGTTTGCAGCATAAAACCCAATACCCCAGAATAGAACCAGAAGATAATTATCATATTCTACCCAATCCTGAGAACTACCATTGTTCTAGATCCCAGACAATAAATAAAACCCCGAGAAGATTACATAATTATCAAACGCAGGGATAATAACTACGCTGAAGACGTGAGATCCATCTCCATTCGCGACAACAAGCATGATGTATAGGCTGAGAACATATCAGGTTAAAGAATGTGAACCCGATGTCCAGCGCTGATCTCGCGCAACAGCTCCCTTATCTGCTCTCTCCTCCACCATAAACTACCGGAATAAGTTACCACCTTTCCCCTCACCACCCTTCATAACTTCCTTAACATGTCGGTGTTGTTTCCCACACCGCTCTGACATCGTGAGTTGGCTACCACCGTCATTTACGCTAGTCATTATGTGGTGTGGGTGGTACTACCTACCCGCTTGTCCTCATGTCCAAATCAAATCCAAATCAAACAGTCGTATGGCATGCACGACCTTGTGCCACCTCTCCTCTCCAATTCTCCACTTGGCACCCTAATTGTTACCTCAAATTGTATTGTCTATTTCCTATCAAGAAAACCAATTTATCTATTCATTTCAATGTAGATTTAATAATTTGAATGATAATTTTATAATTATATAAAAATATGATAAAATAAAATTATTTACATTTTTTATGTTCGACATTGGTAAAGGCACATTATAGTCATGTCTTATAATAACACTCGAATAGAATGGGGAATGGGAAATTGAACTGGTGACTTCACATCTAACAGTGCTTTAAAAACACACCCAATCACAATTTAGAATTGAACTCGTGACTTAACATCAAAGAATGCTTTAACAACACACTCAATCACAATCTATCCAAAATCCATAAACAAATTTAAATTTAAGAGTTAATTAATATTTAAAATTTCTCACCCATTACTATAAATGAGGATGCAAAAATACACATGGATAATAATTGGTCAAAAGATTTTTTTTGAATCCATGGTGAATCATTAATTTCTTGGACTAATCTAAAAAAATCCAAAATCAAACCTCATATTTGCCTTATAACACCAAAAATATATAAAAAACCCTAAGAAAATAATTTTAAAAACTATTTCATCTCAAATATGAATACCCTTTGTCTCTAACCCTCCCTAAAAGCTTCTTTCAAAGACTATTTTATCTCAAATATTGATGCCCCATTTGTCTCTTGCGGTCCCCAAAAGCCATAAGTACCCTTTCTCTCTAACCCTGAAAGCTTCTTTCAAAGACTATTTCATCTCAAATATTGATGCCGCATTTGTCTCTTGCGGTCCCCAAAAGCCATAAGTACGTCATGTAATTCCAATAACGCTTTACCTTTTCTTGTCATTCTCCATATCAGGTTGAGTCCCGTCTCTTGACTGCTGCTTCACGTGCCCTCCATCCATGACTCTTGAATTTCTTGCCCAATTTGTGGCACAAACACCGTACCCTTCAGAATTACTTTCAACTTTTTCGTTTCAGGAGAAGCTCTTCCACCGAGAGAAGCCGCTCTGCACTTAACACCGTGCCTCTTTTTCTTTCCAACGCCTTTTCCACCTGATTTCAGAGAACTTTTCTTCGATTTGCCCACGCTCAAAGACTGACTTTTCTTCGAGTTGTCTCCGGTCAAAGACTGGATCACTTGTTCTATGACTGGGCTTCTATCCTGCACAGAATCGAATATACATTGCTCACATTCAATCACAGTACAACAGAACCCCTACTAGTATAACAGATTGTTTTTAAAACTGAATATCTAATATTGGGAATTTAACTATGATTATTGGGAATTTAACTATGATTAGTTGATATTGGAGTAATTTGGACGAAACTCAAAATCAAAATCAAATTTAACTACAGCCACTGTAACACGAAAAGTATATCCAATGTCATATAAACCACATATACCAAAAATTTATAATTAAAAAAAGAGATTCCACCTCACTATAAACCTTTTATAAACTATTAAACCCCCAAAACCGCCATTAAATATCAAACCCAAAAGGCCGCTTTAAAAGGTCTCAGAAATATGTCAAGGATCGAACCTGGGGCGCCAAGATCCATTCTCCTCGGAACCATTCTTGAGCTGGGCGTAACGCTTTACCTTTTCTTGTCATTCTCCATATCAGGTTGAGTCCCGTCTCTTGACTGCTGCTTCACGTGCCCTCCATCCATGACTCTTGAATTTCTTGCCCAGTTTGTGGCACAAACACCGTACCCTTCAGAATTACTTTCAACTTTTTCGTTTCAGGAGAAACTCTTCCACCGAGAGAAGCCGCTTTGCACTTAACACCGTGCCTCTTTTTCTTTCCAACGCCTTTTCCACCTGATGATTTCAGAGAACTTTTCTTCGATTTGCCCACGCTCAAAGACTGACTTTTCTTTGAGTTGCCTACGGTCAAAGACTGGATCTCTTGCTCTATGACTGGGCTTCTATCCTGCACAGAATCGAATATACATTGCTCACACTCAATCACAGTACAACAGAATCCCTACTACTATACCAGATTGTTTTTAAAACTGACTATCTAATATTGGGAATTTAACTATGATTAGTTGATATTGGAGTAATTTGGACGAAACTCAAAATCAAATTTAACTACCGCCACTGTAACACGAAAAGCATATCCCATGTCATATAAACCACATATACCAAAAAATTATATTAAAAAAAGGAGATTCCACCTCACTATAAACCCTTTATAAACTATTAAACCCCCAAAACCGCCATTAAATATCAAACCCAAAAAACCCCTTTAAAAGGTCTCAGAAATATGTCAAGGATCGAACCTGGGGCGCCAAGATCCATTCTCCTCGGAACCAGTCTTGAGCTGGGCGTAACTCTGAATGGGTATATGCCTTGACAGTGCAAGTGTCAGGGAAATAGACCACCCAAAGATTCTCCTCCGCTCCCTCAGAAGCTTTGACAATGACACCACGCCACCAGCAGTCAGTGTCATAAGCTTCAACTGCATCCCCAACAGAGCAATGGAGAGGCAACTGAATGTGGGGTGGAATGGGTCTGACTTCACTGTGCAGCCACACCTCCTCCACCAATGGCTCTCCATCATCTGTAACAAACTTATCATATCGGATCTTGCAACGCCGGCCACCTGTGGTAACAGTGAGGATAACTCCCTGAAACCAAGCCCCACCATAACCCTCTTCGCTGCTGCACACCTCAACCATCATTCCTTTCGTAAACCCCTTATTTCTAAACCGCCCACCTGCAGCATGTGATGGGTAACGGAAAAGGCCAGTGATGCCACATGGCTGATTTTCTGTCGCAGTCTGTTCTTCTTCAGCGGAATCGGTTACCAGAGCGCTTTGGAAACAGCCGGAATCTGGTCCATATGCGACGTCCCCGCCGTTAGAAGACGTGTAATTTTCCGTCGTGCAGGACTCCGCCGGCGATCCGGTGCAGAAGGAAGGCGAGCCGCTGGATTCTGCCAACAGAGGTTCCCCGATCTGATGGAGAAGGTTCATCTCTGCAATGTGGAAACCAACCTGATCCGCGCAGAGCTGTAGTTGTGTGCAAGGTTTTTATTGACTCAAGTAAACATGAGCGACAAATTCTTTGAAGGTCAGCAGGAAGCAACACGGTAAATATTACGATGTCCTGTAGGAAACAACGTGGCAAATGTCAGTAAACTGAGTAGGAAACAAGAGGGCCTGATTTTAATATTAATTTTGAGAAATTAATTTCGCCGAGCCGGTTTGCTTTACCGAGGGTGTCGTCGTCATTGTGGGCTCCATTGCTTACATCATCGTTTACGTATTCAGAATCTCGAGGAAGTTATATATAATAATTTAATTAATAAGTAAATGGTCAACTACAAATTAATTTTTTGAATGATATACAATACTGTCATTAGGTCTTCATAATTTCGCGGAAGTTATAAATAATTATTTAATTAAAAAGTAATTGAATTACAAATTAATTTCGAGTAATGATATACAATACTTTTAACAACAAATTCAGAATTATTTATTTTCAAAATTGCATGTCTAGAAAAGAAGAAGAAGAAGAAGTGTATATTACGATATTTAATCTTTTTTCATATTTAGTAGATTTAAAATTAAGATGGATTTACACTGATTTAATTTCTCTCTTTAAATAAACTGTATTTCATATGAATACTATACATCAAAACCATAGATTCTCAATACCATGAACTATTTTTATATTTATATTTATTTTATTTTTATAATTTCTATTTTTTAACCCAATTAAAATGTTTATATTACATTCTATTGAATTTTTTATTTTATTTTATTTTTATATAATTTGATTTAATCAAAATATTAAACATTACATTAAAGCATCACTATCAGTATCTTATTGAATTGCTCAACACAATTATAAATATTTATATATAATTAAATATTTTAAAGATTTTTTTAAAATATAGTATTTGGAATTTGGCTTCTGTGATCCATAAATTATGTACCAAATTTTTCGGTGAGAATCACATTCAAGTAAATTGTGTCGACCAATTTCGAACCAACCAGTGTGGTTCATCATCAAGAAAAGATGATAAATCACACTGGTTGGTTGGAAACACAATTTACTCGAATGTGATTTTCACCAAAATATTTGATACACAATATAGTATCTATTTACATAAATAAAAACAAATTCTGAAAATTCAACTATAGCAATTCCAATACATTGTTATAGTTTATAGTTTTTTATTTTATTTTAAAACTCTAAATTTTAAAATAAAATAAAATAAAATAAAAAAAAACATTTTTTTTTTCAAAATAAAATGTATTTCATTACAAATTAAACTTGTGACAAAGTTATATAGTAATTGAGTTATAGTTAATTAAGAGTTAGCAATACATTCTTTTCTCTCTTATTGAGAAAGTTTCATAATAATAATAATAATTTTTTTTAAAAGATAAAAACATTTATGATTGGTTGAGTAATTAGTTTATTTTGGAATACGATTTTTTAAATTTTAATTTAATTAGAATAATTATGAAATTTAAATGATATGGATTTGTAGTACTGATGGATAGATAATTGAAATTGATCTTAAAATTAATTATACTCTTTGTATTTTTTAATTTAATTAAAAAAATATGTTCATAAGTATGAGATATTATGGTTTTCATATATATATATATATATATATATATATATATAATTCATGCTTATAATGTTTGATTATATTTTTCTTGTTTTATATATATATATAATCGAACATTATAAGCATGAATTTTATCTCTATATATATATTATTTTTTTAAATGTATAAATATTTAATTTTCTATTATAATAATAATAATAATGGTCAAAGTTTTCTATTTCAACTTAAGGTGAATAAGGATTTGTTGACTTTTCTTTTTAATTGAAAGTCTAGATTGATTCTCAAAGAAAAATACTCAGTATATGCTTAGTATGAATGCTTACCAATCGTTGTAGTGTGTTACAAAGTTTTTTAGGTTGTATTGACTTTTAATAGATTTTAAAAATTATATTTCTGCCACATGCCTCCCAGACCACAATTTGATAGGGAATTGATATTATTCCAATCCTAATATATTCATATTCTAATTAGATGGGGAAACTAATATATAAGCAAATTTTATTGAGCAAAATGGTTCATTTTATAAAAAGATGTGTAATTTTTTTTTTTTCAAGTTAAATTAGATTATGGCTTCCACCCCACAATTTCCTAGAGATTTGAGATTATTCCAATTCTAATAAGTTCATATTCTAATTAGATGGATAAATTAATTAGTAAAATGGTCCATTTTACAATAAGATGTATAATCCTTTTTTTCTCAAGTTAAACTTGACCCATTACCATTTTATATATGGTTATTGAAGTAAATGTGTGCATTGATAAGACATTCTTCATATTGAAATAGTTGTTTTTGTTATATTTATGAATCTTTTAGCTATATCAATCACATTAATATTTTAATGTGGTTGGACAAGTAACAATAATAATAAAATTAAAATTTATTTTTTTAATATTTTTTAAAATTTTGGTAATGTGAGATGTATCATAGAATAATTATAAGCTTATAAACATTTATCAATAATTTAATTTATATAATTGGATTAACATTTTTTTTTAAATATATTTTTCTCTTTTTCAAAAAAAAAAATTCACTTAAATAATATTTATTAAAAAAATATTAAATTCTTATTTATAAGCCTCATTTCCTTAATAAGTAATTCCACAATAATCATAATATTTTTTAAGAGAAACTCTAGCCTAAAGAACATATACATCAACTAATTGATCAATAATTCCTTGACCTCACAAAAAGGTTTGAATTTGTATATTATTATTGCATCCTCCACTCAAATGACAAGAACTAGCTAATATGAACTATTAATGAATCACAACACTTGGGGAAATTGAAAGTGATGAATACGCAATATCATAAACATGTGCGAGTAATGGGGCAATTCAAACTTGGCACACTTACTCGCCTTATCTGTTTAATAATTTTCAATATATATATATATATATATATATATATTTTTTTTTAATACGTTAGTAAAAAGGTTTGAATTTGTATATTATTTATGCATCTTCCACTCAAATGATAATAGGAACTATTAATGAATCCCAACACTTGGGCAATTATAATTGAAGTGATGAATATATAAGCAATTAAGAATAATGGGACAATTCAAACTTGGTACACCTTTACAGTCAAACTTGGAACACTTTTACTTGGGAACAAATTATATTTTTATATTTTGGATGAGGAATAAATGTTTTAATTCTCAAGGGAATATATGCTCGAAGCCATTATAAGGAGATACTCATTATGAGCTTAATATGCCATATATGGGAATTGAACCTAGGTGGGGAGGATGACAACATTTCTCCAAACTAATTGATCTACATTCAATTGACTTATCCTTTGAACAAATATCTCTATATTCCATGTGAGGAACATACATATTTTGTTCCTTGACGGATTGTCAATTCACAAGGCTTGAAACCATTACAATGGTAATATTTATCATGAGCTCAACATGTCACATGTAAGAATTGAACCAATTGAGAGGATAAAAATATTTATCACAAAAATTCAAGTTGCATCTAATGAATTTTCCAATATCTTGATGCACTTATGCATGTGGTGATTTCAAGAGGGTTTGATAGTTGATTCTCCAAGTCCTCCTCGATTCAAAGTAATGGCTTTGCATATAATGAGTTCGAGGTGTAGGAAAAGTACATCACAACCCTAAACTTGCGAACCAAAAATAAATGCATAGTTAAGGAGATTTTGTGGGGTTCAACATTTTGTCTACTATTTTGAGTTTGGCCTAGGAACCCATGGCTTATTGTCAAGGTTGAAAATGTGTAATGTGTGAGCTCTCATAAATGAAGAGTAAAATGCAAAGGTTTGAGGGGATAAACAAAGTTAAGAATGATTCCATCAATGAAAATATAATCTAGTGAGAGATATTCTTGGTAGAAGGGAAAGAAAACAATTGACATGTGCTAGAGATAATAGAAAAAATAAAAGAATTAAAGGCCATTGAGAAAAAATTGAGAAAAAATTGAACTCAACAATGACAAAAATTAATAAAATAAAAAACTTTATCAACATATTTATGACTATTAGAAATTGTAGGAAGAAAGGCTAAATTTGACTTGTTCCTTAGTCAAATTTAGTAATTCAATTTTCCACATTAGCCAAATGACTTGGTTTGTAGTTAACTTGTGTGACATGGCTTTGTCTACTAGTTTATTCGGCAAATTTGAGGTCTAGGCTAGAAGTAGAGTTTTTCATGTAGTGTTTGCTAAAATTTAGCAATCTAGTTCATTTATTTTTAGTTTGGCTTAGTTAACTAAGCTCAAGTACCTAGTTGAGTCAGTTAAAGGTCACTTGAGTAGTATAACTATTGTTAACTTAGTGATATCTTAGTTAAACTAGTCAGAAAGTGCGGGACATCTTCCTCCTTTGAATTCGGTGGACATTCGGGGGTGGCAACTGCATCATTATTAGTAGAGATGAGATATTGGGGTTGGTTGCAGATGCTTACCCTAGTACTTTATTATTGGTTGTATTACAACAGAAAGGGATATTCTTATTAGCTCAATTGATACAAGGATGACAGGGGTTTTTCCCCATCTAGAAGGACGCATCTCGGATGGGTTTGTCTGGTCCATTGGCTCATGAATGGACAATTTATATACAAAGACTACAGGATGCTAGACTCTGTCACTACAATGATGGGGATACTCCTACCTGGGGTGGTAGATATTTTCAGAACTTAGTAGTTGTATCTAAGACATATGGTTTTATATCACATGTGGACATTACATATACTATTAATCCTTGGTTCAAACACATATGGAAATCCAAAGCACCACTTAAAATTATTCTCTTTTCATGGCTGGCTTGGAGGAATCTGGTCCTCACTTGGGATAATATGGTCCTCCAGCTGCTCCAGAATCAGTATCACATCTCCTCTTCCACTGCACATTTTATTTAATAATTTGGTATCGTATTTTGTCTCTATGAAGGATTCCTCCCAATACTTTCCTCTCTGTGGAACATTGCCTCCGTTGGAGAAACTCCCAAGGGGGCAACCCCCTACTCATCCCATTGTATACATTCTGGGATATTTGGAAGGCACGCAATCAATTAATTTTCAACAGGAATCCTATTTGTATGCACTTTATTATTTCTAAGTCCCTGTCATGGCTTGAATTCAGACTCCCTCGTTGTATGATCATATTCGACTCATCACACAAATTCAAATCTCCTCATGTTACTATGTCTGCTAGCTTTCTTGATGGGACCTTTAAATGGGGTTTGTGTGGCTGTGGGGTGTGGCTCTGGATCGATGAACACACTTCCTACAAACCACATTGGCATGGTGGTAAGGGATCCAACTCCCGGGCAGAGTTGATTTCTTTATGGGGTATTCTTTGACATGCCCTCTCCATGCACATCTACTATTTACACATTTACAGGGATTCAAAAACTATTGTGGATGGCTTCAGGGATATCACCATTTTTTACCCTCTAGATCTCTGTGGATGGTGCAAAGGGACCAGGCTACTATTACAACAATTCCAACATTACACTGTCAACCATATATATCGTGAGCCAAATTTTGTTGCAGACTCACTCTCCAAGAGGGGCATCAATGATCTCGAAGCATATATGCAAATTATTATTACTACTAATGGTGTTGGGGTGGCTGAGGGCCAGATCGCCATTCTGTAAATACTTTTTGTTTTGCTTTTTTTTTTGGGCTTGACATTTTGGGCTTGTTGTTCAGATTACTTTCTCTTTATATGAAGAATCATTGTTGAACTTATTTCACATTTCAGGCTTCTTAATATTGTATACTTTGTCTGTGGCATGATATCATGTATGCTTGGTATATGTCGAAAATTATAGCTTGTATGATATTTGACTTGATGTAACTTGGTTTATTTTTAATAAAATGCCAATTAATTTTTTCTTCTTAAAAAAAAATACTAGTTAGTCAACTAAAAATAGCCGAGACATGCATGGAATTTTAATTTCCTAGTTGGAGTGGAGAATAGGCACATTGTAATTATCAATTGTATACTAGTTGAGTGTATAGGCTTCGTAGTTAAACATGTGAATAATTCATTGGGAATTGCACAAGAAAATAGGAGAAAATTTCTATCTTTTAGGAGCTAATTACCAATAGATTGCACAAGGAAATAGGAGCAAGTTGGGGCCTTAGCTAAGTGTTTGCCAGAGTAGGACAGACAACAGGAGAACAAGTTTACTATCCAAGGTGTGTTTCAGGATTGAAGAAAGACATTGTAATAGTGTCTCATTCTCATCTAATTAATGAAAATAAGTGGAGGGGCTTTTCCAAGTTGGGTTCCCATGTAAAATCATTATTTTATTGTAGTTTTTATGGTTGCATGTCATCACATGTGTTTCTAGATTGTGATTTCCATTCCGTGGAATAATAGAGGAAATTTGTAATCTCTTGATTTTAGTTCGATTTCATCAGTAGTATAAAATTTCTATTAATTTATACATGGTATCAGAGTGAAAATCACACTAGAAACTAGTTTATAGACCCTCTCCTTCAGAGATTTCAATTTGCAGATTCAGTGAAGTAGTTTTTCTTCTGTGCGGAAAAATATCTTTCAACGGATTGAGATTGGAGTAAGTCCTTAAGGGAACCTCAAATTTAATAGCTTGAAGGATATGATGGAAGCACTGCTCGATAATAATTTTTTGTTGGAGTACACCAAAACTGAAATTCCAAAGCCAGTAGTATCGAATGCACAGATGTTAGCCCAGTGGAAGAAGGATATCGCAAAATCCAGGAGAATCATCCTAGAGGTTAATATTCCAAAATTGGCATGCAGCTAATTGGAATATTGAATTTTGTTTTTATCACCTAGGAGTTGAATAAATGGGTAAGGAGGCCCATGCATATTAAAAATATGAATAAATCTCTCATAGTATGAAAAGGGATAATCACAGGAGCTGGATTTCACACCCTCATGTGTGAAAAGGGACTTTGGCATGTGGACAAGGTCAAGTTTGACCAAGTCAACAGCGCTGGGATAGGAGGTGGAGATCACTTTGAGAGGCAGCGCAGTGTGAATGGGAGGAAGATTCCTTGGTAGAGGAAACCCTAATGAGTGGGACCCATGGTGAGAGGTTTTCCACTTGTTTAAAAGGAGGGCAAGGCAACCATTGTTATTCATGTTATGGATTATTGATTTTATGGTCTATATGACTATTTTGTATTCTCTTGCTGTTTAGCAGAGTTGCAGTGCTCCTTAGCACAAGGCATTCCTATTTAGGAATCCATTCTCCTTTCAAGAGAGGCCTCTTGAGGGAGCTTGTTCTTCATTTCTCCACATTCATGCTTCAGGCCAAGCATCCTCCTTCAGCTACAATGTAGTTTCTATTTAGAGCTTGGTTGTGTTGCAGTGGAGGGTTAACAACACCACTTCTGGAGCTTATATTTCAGAGGAGGAAGCTTTCCTTACTTTGGGAGATAAGTGAGGAAGCCTTTGGAGAAGATTTCATATCTTGGCACTTGGCCAACACAGTTCCTATCTCCTACAGCACAGTCCCTCTCCTTGATTGCATTATTTTCAGTGTGCATTTGTAGTAAGGGTTTGCAGGTTGTTTGGAGGGTGAGATCTTCAGTGTTAGGATCAACTTTTCACTTAGAAGATCCATTGGAGGAGGTCCACTTGTTCAGCTTGCACATCATCTTCAGCCATCTCCATCCAATTCTTGAGTTGCAGCTGCTACTCAGTCTTGTGACGGCAACTCCAACATTTTTTCCATTTTGCATATTTCAGGAAATCCTTCCAGGATTGTCTTAAAATTGTGTTTGGAGGTTTATATCTTTGCTACCAACATTGTATGAGCTCCATATTTCCATATTTTGTATTGAAACTTCCCAGCAGTAGTTTCTCTAATAGAATTGTGCTGTCATAGCCTTGGGCATTTTCTGTGTATAGGTGATCTTCATTTTTTCATGTACATGTTTCTTGAGGCTTGTATTGCCTAGCTTGAGTGGTTGTTTCCTCAAGATATTATTTTCATTTGCTGCTATATTCCTAATATGATGGTTATTTGGATCTTCTTACATCCTATGTGTTGATGTATCACTGCTCTTTCATTATTGTTTTCAAGTATTGTTGTATCTCCAATTTTGGGATATTATAAGATATTCCCAGTATTGTTGGTTTTCCCTATTTTGGGATATTACAGTGGTATCAGAGCATTATCTTGGCTCAGCCTGTGGATCTCAGCCAATATGCTATCAAGAAGACAAGGAGAAGAGAAGGTGTACATAAAAGAAAAGAATCCATTCTTTGGAGGAAGAAAGGAGGAGAAATTTCCAAAGTTTTTGTCTCAAACTTTGCAGAGCATTCATGACGATCTCAAGAAGATGAGAAGGGAGATGAGTATAGAATCTCCAAGAGGATTTGAATTTGAATCAAACTCTAGATTTTCCTATGATGAGTGTGAGCATGCAACCACACACTATGATGCACAATGCAGTCACATGCCCATATTTTCCATGAGAGAGATGGAAGAAGAAGGAATCGCTAGGAGGGGAACTCTTAGTGATTTTATGCAAGAGTATGAATCTAAAACTCAGAAGTTTAGAAATAATATAAATTTTCTGGAGTTTTTCAAGATCAAGGTGAAGAGAAGCAAGCAGCATGATACAGGTAGATTTCTTCTATCCACTTTTGATGGTTCACCTACATGTTCAGCTAGAGCTTGGGTAGAGGAGCTAGACTTCTATTCGCAGCAACACCAAATTTCTGAAGATGAGGCCATCAAAGTTGCAATGCTGCATTTTGGAGGTAAGGCCTATGCATGGTGGATTTTTGAGTCTTTTTCCTTGAAGAATGCAAATACTTCTTCTTATGTTGGGTTCACTAAGACATTGGTGGAGAGATTTGATGGGAAACTTCCTGAAACACATGTGGTGGAGCTAAACAAGCCTAAGCAAACAAAAACCTTGCATGTGATGGAGGAGACTATAAACTCAACTCCACTAGAGAAAACAATGAAGGAGGCTGATATATTGCATCATACCTTGCTAGAGGCAAGACCTCTATCTCATATTCTTAAACAAGAGGGCATGGAGATCCCTTTTTCAAAAGAGGGTCCAATAATTGGGAGGTTTCCCATACACATTGATGAGGATGAGGGCAACAGCGTTGTCATGTCTAGAGTATATCTAGAACCTCATGCAGAGGAAGAGGGAGCTCTTGCTCCAACAAGAGGGATTCTTGTATCATTGCAAGGAATTCCCCAGGATCTCACATGTGGAGACCGAGGCACAACTCATGATTTACATGTGCCATGATGATAGGGTGTGAAACTATGGAGATAAAAGGAAAATATAGGGAGGATGACCAGCATCATGTGATGAGGAGCACATACCCCTATCTATTTCAGGAGGTTGATGCACCTAAGAGGGAGACTAGATTGTGTAGTGAGGGCAAGGACAAGTCTGTCCATCCATATATGCAGTCTACTCTTGATGATGATGTCTCATTGCATAGAGGCATTTCACCTGGGAGACCACTAAATCGGCAGATGATGAGGGATGCTTCACATCCAGAGGCATTACTAATTGATTTCAAATGAGTGGAGACCTTGGGAGAGCTTGGTACAGTGCTGGGAGTCTTGGGTAGACTCAAGGAGGAGGGAGATATTCTCCCAACATCATCATTACCCACTCTCACTTCAGATTCTGCATTATGGCAGGAGCAGCACGGGGAGGATATCAGCCTTCCAACTTGCATCTTTGGCATGGGAGATGTCAAAGAGGAGGATAGACATATGACAAATGTTCTTCATGATAGTTCATTAGCGCTGTTACTATGGAGGATAGATCCATATTGGAATTCCCAGCTATTGGTGGAGTATTCCAAGGATATTTTTACTTGTATGATATTGGATGACCAGTTGCATGAGGAGGGATATTCAATTAGAGATGGGGTCATCTACTATCATAGTAGGATATTCTTACCTAGAGCTTCCAAGCTCAAGGAGAAGTTGCTACAAGCAGCTCACGAAGATTTCCTTTTTAGCCACATTATTCTATAAGAGCATACCACACCATCGTGGAGGGGTATTTTTGGGAAGGCTTTGAGGAGGAGATATATTAGCATATGAGGAGATGCATGGATCATATGGAGATGGAGGAGATACATAACTCCTTGTAAGAGTTAGCATAACCACCTCTTCTCTCTTTAAGGATGAGAGGAGACTCATCTATGATCCACTCCATTTGCATGAGCAAACCATATGGTAAGGGTACTGTTTGTTTGCATATTGATTTGTATAATGTATATGTGCAACCCTTAACCATATATGTGTAGGATATTGCTCAAGGAAGGAGCATTCTTCCTTCTAGAATTCATGGTCTACTTGAGGCCATGAGTAGTTTGGATGGCCACTCCCTAGGAGGAAATGGGGAGGAGTTTTTTCATGGAGAACCTACTTACCTTGCACCATACATCATTCACTTTCTCCAAACCCATGAGGAGAGTGGAGCAGCCAACAAGTGGTTGAGGAACCACACTTTTTGTCATTCTCTATTGTAGTTGAGGGTCAAACTGCGCTGGTTACATTTGAGGGACCATTGTCCTTCTCCCTTGTTACATATGGTAGCTAGTATGATAGTAATCATGATTCATTTTGCTAATGTTGTTCTTAATTTTATTAGGAGCATGAGTGGGAGAGAGGCACATTTTTTGGATGTTTTCTTTGGGGAAGAGGATTCCCCCACTTTTTGCATTACATGTTCTAAGGGGAGCATGGGAGGAGATGTGGCCACTACATCAAAACACTTGTTTCCTTATGAGGTGAGCCATGGGATTGATTAGATGCCATATGATGGTGATTCCCAACTAATCATATATGGAATGATTTGGGCCAGCATGATCCATAACGTTGGAGAAGAGAACCTTGGAGATTTAGTCTTCTTCTTGCCACTTGAGGGCAACATTATTGCAGCCCAAGATCTGCAAATACTCTACACCTATGATGAGTGAAGAGGAGGATAGCGTGGGGTAGGCTACTTTGTCTACCATGATCAGATTTTCAGCCCACCTACTTTGCATGAGCCAAAGGTGGAGGAGGATTTTCAGGAGTTGCCATGTTGGGAGGTAGCTCATTTTGTATGGATGATTGCTTGGGGATGGAGGATCCACATGGGAAGGATATTTCCCAACACTTTTCAGATTCCATTCCTCAAGGAAACCTCTGGACAACACCTTATTGCCTTCTTGAGCACTCTACTTCTCCATGATGATAACTATTTAGCTAACTTGCATGCTTGGGAGGGGCAAAATGGAGATTTATTGATGAGACAACATCTCATTCTTTGGAGGAGCATATCACATGTGGATGCTACAGCAGGAGGAGAGGAGACTTCTCAGTTCTATCCTTGTAGTTTCTTAAGGACAAGCAACATTTGGGAGGGGAGGACTGTAATATTCCAAAATTAGCATGTAGCTAATTGGAGTATTGAATTTTATTTTTATCACCTAGGAGTTGAATAAATGGGTAAGGAGGCTCATGCATATTAAAAATATGAATAAATCCCTCATACTATGCAAAGGGATCATCACAGGAGCTGGATTTCACACCCTCATGTGTGAAAAGGGACTTTGGCATGTGGACAAGGTCAATTTTGACCAAGTCAACAGTGTTGGGATAGGAGGTGGAGATCACTTTGAGAGGCAGCGCAGTGTGAATGGGAGGAAGATTCCTTGGTAGAGGAAAACCTAATGAGTGGGACCCATGGTGAGAGGGCTTCCACTTGTTTAAAAGGAGGGCAAGGCAACCATTTTTTTTCATGTTATGGATTATTGATTTTATGGTCTATATGACTATTTTGCATTCTCTTGTTGTTTAGCAGAGTTGCAGTGCTGCTTAGCACAAGGAATTCCTATGTAGGAATCCCTTCTCCTTTCAAGAGAGGCATCTTGAGGGAGCTTGTTCTTCATTTCTCCACATTCAGGCTTCATGCCAAGCATCCTCCTTCAGCTACAATGTGGTTTCTGTTTAGAGCTGGGTTGTGTTGCAGGGTGTTGCAATGGAGGGTTCACAACACCACTTCCAAAACTTATATTTCAGAGGAGGAAGATTTCCTTCCTTTGGGAGATCAGTGAGGAAGCCTTTGGAGTAGATTTCGTATCTTGGCACTTGGCCAACACAATTCCTATCTCCTATAGCGTAGTCCCTCTCCTTGACTATGCTATTTTCAGTAAGGGTTTGCAGGTTGTTTGGAGGGTGAGATCTTCAGTGTTAGGATCAACCTTTCACTTGGAAGATCCATTGGAGGAGGTCCACTTGTTCAACTTATGCATCACCTTCAGCCATATCCCTCCAGTTCTTGAGTTGCAACTGCTACTCAGTCTTGTGACTGCAACTCTGGCATTTTTTCCATTTTTCATATTTCAGGAAATCCTTCCAAGATTGTCTTGGAATTGTGTTTGGGGGTTTATATCTTTGCTCCAAACATTGTATGAGCTCTATATTTCCATATTTGTGTATTGACACTTCCTAGCAGTAGTTCCTCTAATAAAAATACACTGTCATAGCCTTGGGCATTTTCTATGTAGCAGTGATCTTCATTTTTTCATGTACATGTTTCTTGAGGCTTATATTGCCTAGCTTGAGTGGTTGTTTCCTCAAGATATTGTATTCATTTGCTACTATTTTCCTAATATGATGGCTATTTGGATCTTCTTACATCCTATGTGTTGATGAATCACTGCTCTTTCATTATTGTGTTCAAGTATTGTTGTATCTCCAATTTTGGGATATTATAAGATATTCCCAGTATTGTTGATTTTCCCTATTTTGGGATATTACAGTGCGAGAGACCACATACTCTCGAATTTACATGGAAATGAGACCTTGTTTTATTTGTAAGACCCTTATTGAGCTATTTGAAAATGGTAGTGATGCTAGGGAAGTGGTATTGGGGGACAAGCTCAACAACATCTGCATGGAGAAAGGAGAAACCATTCCACATTACCTCTCCAAGTTCACTCATTGTTGAGATGAGCTTGGAGGAGTTGGAGAAAATATTCCCTCTTTAGAACTAGTGTGTCTAGATCTCATAAGCCTTCCAAAATCCTAGCACAACTACCAGGAATATGTAAATAGAAGGGACAAATTGCCAAATTCAGAGAGATTGTGGTCTAATCTGGTGCAGGAAGAAATTTGGAAGAACACTAGAGATGAAGTAACATCCAAATTTGAGGAAGAGAATTTTTCATTGGTTGGGAAGGGAGGTAAGGGTAAGGGAAATAATGCCCAAAGAAATCTAAGGTCCAACGAGAACAATGGCATGAAGAAGGACCTAAGAAAGATTAAAAAAAAAATTCACTACCATGGATTTGGGCAATATGCATCAAAGTGTTCGCACAAGAAGTCTAACATGAATCCTTTAGGAGGAAAATGGGTTGAATCACTTGCCTCATAATTCGAATTAGACTGCACCCTGATTGCATGCATGGTGAGAATTGTAATGGGGAGCGTGTGGTATCTAGATTCAGGTGCCTTGTTCCATATGATAAGATGCAAAGAATTATTTAGTATCCTAGAGGAGAAGGATCTCCAAATGCACATAGAACTTGGCGATGATGGGTACTATAGTACCAAATAAATTGGTACTGTAACTTTTAAGAGGGAGATTTAATCCTATTTTACCATGGAGATTATGAATCTTTAAATAGGCTTTACCACCATACCATTCGCCAATACCATGGTTTATCAATACTACATGTCCAAAAACCCATAACTCACTTCATATGACACTTGTTCATATGAAATTATTTTTAATTATTTAGATTAATTAAAAAAAATTATATGTACAAGTGTCATATAAAGTGAGTTATGTTTTTTTGGAAATGTGGTATTGATAAGCCATGGTATTGTCCGATAGTATTGTAACAATTCCTATTTATAGATTAATAATCTCCATGGTAAAATGGGATAAATCTCCAAGGTTAAGAATTTTGTTCTATTATTTCTTTTTGTTAGGTAATCCTAGTAGCTACAACCCAAGAGCATTCAAGCCATCAAAATCATCGAGAATCGCACTTGGTGTGAGCCACCACATCCCTTTATCATGACTAGATTTGTGTCCATAGAGTTTCGAATTAGTGGCCCTTTCACCACTAAACACCTTAACAGAACACCATATCACCCTCTATTTTACGGAGTTATCTTTAAGTGCATTTTTTTTGGAATTTTTGATGGATTTCTAGCGAGAACTTGATTTGTGTTGTTTTAACTGGTTTTTTTACTGCATATTTGGATTCAACATCCAAGAAAACCCTAGGGCACTTTGATTGTGCAGAGCTCACCCATCAAACTTGTAATTTCAATGTATCTCCGTCAGATTCTAGACAATCATAAATTAAACGTGAAATTTTTTCAAACACGTAAGATTAACCTATATTTATTGATTTAATGATTCTTTACTGAGATTTTCCTAGAGCAACTCCTGAGGGAAATTCCCTTGATTTTCCCACACATGTATATTATACAACATGTAGACTCCCTACCAACGAAGTTTTAGATTGGATTCAGTTGGAGCCCTCCACCTCACATTATGTTTCTAGTTGATCTCACCAATCACTCGTAATAGTAGGAGCACTTAAAGACAACTTGTTATTTTAGGACCTACTTGCTTGTTCCACTTTGTAAAATATATACATATTTAACTTATATATTTTTTTTTTTATAATTATCAATAATAAAAATTTAAAATAAAATTATATTTTTGTAAATTTTTATGATGGTTATATTTGAACAACTTGAAATGTGTAGAAATTATACAACATGCATGTATATCTTGGATTCACCTGATCTAACAATGTACTAAAGTTAAATATTGAATCAATTCTACAAATATTTTGCAGAATTAAAAACACAGTCGCCAATCACATGAAGCAAAGAAGAATCAATCAAACCACAACATAGATAATTTCCTGGGGAAAGCTTGTTGCTCAAAACCCCATTATCCTCTATTGTATATTCGGCATGGATCATGAAACAATTGCATACAAAAATCTTCTCATAAGAGCACTCCAATACTTAGATAATTGTCTCACATTGTCATACAAAAAACAGACCAATACTTAGCCAATTTACTGCCTCTAGACTGCCTTCCTTGCTTGTGCAATCCCTGGTGAATGCAATCCCTAAAAGATAGGAATTATGGCCTTCCTTGACTGCGTAAGTATAATGGGCACTCCAATGGGTGCTTGGTTGCATGTGTGCAACCCAATAATCCTACAACTGATAGTCAACTTTCCTTTCATCTACATCTCAACTGGGTCTCCACTGGATCTGACATGCATAGAACACTTAATAGTAAATCCTCAGTTGCATGTGAGATCACTGATTGTGAATTAATTAATATTTAATTCACTTGATCTCTCACTACTGTATCAACAAGTTACAATTAGCACAACTAATTTTAACTCACTTAACTGAGTTAAAATGATTACAAACTGCATTCACTAATGCACCATTGCACTTCAAACTCTGTTACAACTAAAATTACTCTGCATGCCTCACCAACTACCTCTAACTCAAAATCCACTAGATAACTGAGTTTATCACTCTTATTTAACTATTACAAGTTATTATTGAGAATATATTACAATTTATTTTCCATCTTAATTAAGGGATAACTAAAATAGACATGCACCATAAATAGCATTGTGGGCCCCATCCTAGTGTAGGTGCTTAATGCGCTAGGCGTGGGTGCTGAAATTTTCTTGTTGAATCTCAACACTCCCTCTCAACAAGAAAGGGATTATCCTTCACCCCGATCCTATCTCTATGGTATTCGAATTTTCTCTTGGTGAGCACCTTCATCAGAATATCTGCATCCTGATATTCTTTGGGAAAGTACTAAAGAAACATTATTCTTCTCTGCACACAATCTCTGAGATGATGGTACTAGATATCTATGTGCTTGGACCTATCATGAAACACAAGATTAATCAAGAGTTTAATGCAACTCTAATTATCACAATGAATCACTGTCGGATCCATGGGAGAACCAAACAAACCAACCAAGATCTTTATCATCCAGAAGCCTCATATGCAGCTTGACTTGATGTCATGTATTTTGTTTCCGCTGAACTGAGTTCCACAGATCGTTGTTTCCTGCTGTACCAGGAAATTGTTGTCGATCTTATGCTGAATATCCCTCCTGATGTGCTCTTTCTGTCTCATGGACTGCCCGCCCAATATGCATTTGTGAAGCCTTGAAGCTTCACTCCCTCTATCCGTCTATACCATAGACCATACTCTGATGTGTCCCTCAGGTATCTCAAGACATGCTTCCCCGCCTTCCAAAAGAGCTTGGTAGGCTTAACCATAGCTTGACTCAGCTGGTTAACTGTGTAGAAAATTTATGATCTGGTGTTCATTAGATACATCAATGAACCAACTGATTCCCTGTAGACAGTAGCATCCACTACCTCTCCAGAAGTAACATCCTCTTTCCTCCAATTTCTTGGAAGAGGAGTATCCATGGCTTTGTAGCTTTCCATGTGAAACTTAACCAGTATCTCCTTTGCATACTTGCCTTGAGACACAAAAATTTCACCATCCCACTGCCATATTTCCAATCCAAGGAAATAATAAAGGAGTCCCATGTCCTTCATTTTGAACTCCCTTTCAATATCCTACTTGCATGAGTGTATCAGCTACTCATCACCAGTCAAAATTAAATCATTAACATATAGAAAAATAATCAATTTCTTACCCTCAACCAAAATCTGGTACAGGTTTGCATCTGCTTCACTTTTGGTGAAGCCTAGTCCGATGAAATAACTGTCTATCTGTTTGTACCAAGCACGGGGTGCTTGCTTCAACCCATACAGTGCTCTTTTTAGTTGGCACACATGCTACTCACTGTTGAAGATATTGAAACCTTCAGGCTTCTATATGTACACCTCTTCCTCAATGATCACATTGAGAAACACAGTTTTCACATCCATCTCATGAATGTGCCAACCCATCTGCACTGAGAGTGCAAGGATTGATCTTATGGAAGAGTACCTTGCAACAAGTGCAAAAGTCTCATCATAATCTATCCCCTCGATCTGTGAGAATCCGCAAGCCATAAATTATGGCCTTGTATTTCTCCACACTCCCATTAGTAGCTTTCTTTACCTTGTAGATCCATCTCAATCCAACAACTAATTTGTCGACTTGTCTTGGGACAATCTCCCATGCACTGTTCTTGAAAATGGAGTCATACTCCTCCACCATTGCATCAACCAAGTTGGTTGCTACACTGCTTCTTGAAAGGAAGATGGTTCAGTCACAATACATTTTCTCATAAGAGTGATGTATCCAGTAAATCAGTCAGGAGATTGTCTCTGTCTGCGCTGTGAAGTAGGGGCTCCTACATTATCCGCAACATCAAGTCTCAATCTATCAGCTTCCATGATGCACCTTCTTCCATTTATAATGGATGGCTCTGCATGAGTGTTTTCCTCCACTCCATGATCCTCCACATGTGGTTGATCCATATCTTGAGGCTCATCCTTGGGAACCAACAGTTCCTCCTCTGCATGCAAGTCCAGCTCCCTCTCAAGGGATAAACGCATGGCTTTCTCCTCATCAAATTTTATATCCCATCGCACAACAATCATTCTGTTGTTTGGAAAATACACTCGATAATTATGGGGCGTTTCACTGCACCCCATAAAATTCTTGTTCTCAGCTGTCAGTTCCAGCTTCTTCTTGGTGTGTTTGGTCACATGCACATAAACAGATGAGCCAAAAATCTTAAAGTGTGAAACATCATGTTTCTTACCAGTGAAAGCCTCTTCAGGTGTACTCATGCCAAGTCTCCTATGAGGACAATGGTTTTTCACAAATATCACAGTGTTGCATGCTTCCGTCCATAGATTCATCGGTAGGCCTCGATCATGCAACATCGCTCTTGTTGCACCCACGATCGTTCTATTCTTTCTTTTCGCGACCCCATTCTGCTGTGGGTTATGAGGCACTATCAGTTCTCTTCGAATTTCTTCTTTGCTGCAAAAGTTCTTTAATTCGTTAGAGATGTATTCCCCACCATTATTGCTCCTAAGAGGCTTCACTTGCTTCCCTGACTCTTTCTCCACCAGTGCCTTAAACTCAAGAAACTTAGAGAATGTCTGATCTTTCTTCTCCATGAAGAAGATCCAACGCTTACGAGAAAATTCATCAATAAATATTACATAGTACTTATGTTTTGTTGTCGTAGCAATATAGAATGGTCCACACACATCTGTGTGAACTCTCTCAAGGATCCCCGAAGCTTGGTTCTCCTTCTCATGAAAAGTGGCCTTTACATATTTTCCCATAGTACATCCCTTGAATGTGTCTAACTATGCAAGTGTATCCCTGTGAAGACTAGTAGAAATATGTTGCATGACTTTCGAGAGTCCATGGTGAAGATGGGCCAATCTCCTGTGCCATAATTCGCTCTCATCTTGGCTCACCACTTGATTTTCCTTACCCATAATTACTGCGCAACCATCTACCTCCAGCTTGTAGATATTCTTAACTTGAATCCCAATCCTCTTGGCTTGTCCTTTTGTTTTTTGTTGCATGAAGGCTTTTCCTTCACTAAAAACAACATCATAGCTTCTATCCTCCAACATTGCGACTCAGACTAAATTTTTCTTCAAACCTGGTACATGCATTACACATTTTAATTGAAAGGGTTTACCTGACTTCCTATGAAAGGTAATGGTACCAATCCCGGTAGAATTTTACCACCTGTCATCGCCCATTTCAATATGCATCTGGAGATCCTTCTCCTCCAAGTCACTGAAATGTTCCTTGTCTCCAGTCATATGAAAGGAAGCGCCACTATCCAAATACAACATAGATCCCAATGCATTTGACACCATGCATGCGATTAATGATAAGTCAAGCTCAAATTGCGAGGCAAGAGCCTCACCAGTTGCAGATCCTCTAGCCTTCATGTTCTTCTTCTTTTGTGGACAATTAGTAGCAAAATTCCCATGCTCGTGACAGTGAAAACACTTCACCTTGGACATGTCCTGCGTCTTGCCATTCTTGGACTCAGATTTGGAATGGAATTTCTTCCCCTTCCCCTTCTTCACCTTGGCAGCCAAAGCACAATCCTCTTCATCTTCATTCTTATATGAAGATCCATCTCTGGTGTTCCGTATGAACTCCTCCTGCACCAAATCCGACTAGATTCGTTCCCAATCTGGAAAATTTTCCCTTCCATTGACAGAGTCTTGATAATTGTGCCAAATCTTGGGAAATCCTTAGAGAGCTAAGCTCACCAAATCATCATCAACGACAATTATACCAACGCTCCCCAGTTCATCCCGAGATTGGACAAACTTTGTTATATATTTTGGTATGGAGTTGCCCTTCTCCATCTTGATCTTCCTGAGTTTATCTTTGAGCACCAATTTCCTATGGTTGCTTTTGCTCTAGAATATAATCGTCAAAGCCTTCCAGATTGCATATGGTGTGGCTTTCCCATGGAGGCTTGAGACAATGTGGTCTGATACTCCCTCCAACAGGATCCTCCTCGCCTTTGCTACTTTATTTCGCCATACATCAAGATTTGCAGCATCTGTCACAGTGGGTTTAGGAACATCATTGTCAATGAATTCCTTCGATTCATTGTCTTCGAGTACTGCCTCCATCCTGTCCTTCCAAGCAATATAGTTTGAGCTGCCCTCTAGTGCATACTCCAACCTCAAGCCATTGAAATCCATTTCGATCCTGAATCAGCTGTAGCACCAAGAAAGACTTTCTACAAATTCAAATTCTATCCAATCACAAACTTAGCTCCTCCTTCACAATTGTGATTTCATGTGCTCTAATACCATGTAGAAATTATACAACATGCATGTATATCTTGGATTCACTCGATATAACAATGTACTAAAGTTAAATACTAAATCGTTTCTACAAATATTTTGTAGCATTAAAAACACAATCGCGAATCACATGAAGCAAAGAAGAATCAATCAAACCACAACACATATAATTTCCCGGGGAAAGCTTGCTGCTCAAAACCCCACTATCCTCTATTTTATATTCAACATGGATCATGAAACAATTACATACAAAACTCTTCTCACAAGAGCCCTCCAGTACTCAGCTAATTGTCTCACATTGTCATACAAAAAACTAACCAATACTTAGCCAATTTACTGCCTCCAGATAGCCTTCTTTGCTTGCACAATCCCTGATGAATGAAATCCCTAAAAGATAGGAATTATGGCCTTCCTTGACTGCGCAAGTATCATGTGCACTCCAATGGGTGTTTGGTTGCATGTGTGCAATCCAATAATCCTACAACTGATAGTTAACTTCCCTTTCACCTAAATCTCAACTGGGTCTCCACTGGATCTGACATGCATTCAGCTAATAATAGTAAATCCTCAGTTGCATGTGAGATCATTGATTGTGAATTGATTAATATTTAGTTCACTTGATCTCTCACTAGTGTATCAACCAGTTACAACTAGCACAACTGAGTTTAACTCACTTAACTGAGTTAAACTGATTACAACCTACATTAACTAATACACCGCCGCACTTCGAACTCTATTACAATTAGAATTACTATGCATGCCTCACCAACTACCTCTAACTTGAAATCCACTAGCTAATTGAGTTTATCACTCTCATTTAACTATTACAAGTTATTATTGAGAATAGATTACAGTTTATTGTCCATTTTAATTAAGGGATAACTAAAATAGACATGCACCAAAATAGCATTGTGGGACCCACCCTAGTGTAGGTGCTGAAATTTTCTTCTTAAATCTTAACAAAATGTATCATGAAATAAATGCCTTTAATGTTTATTATGAATTAATGTCTATTAATGTAATTTTTATCAACAATTTATTTTATTATACTTGGTTATATTGCAATAAGTTTGTCAAACTATATTATATTTGTCTTTTAATTAATTTGTACTTTTTTTAATGAAATATTTAAATATTAAATCAAATATTTGATAATTATAAAAGTATTTTTATTTTATTTTTTAAAAAATGTATTCCAATTTTTTGGTTGGTCAAGGAAAATGAAATCAAGTTGTCTTTAAGTGAGACTTTTTGAAAAGTCTAAGTGCCCAAGTGTAACGTACACAGCTTAAAACAAATTACCACATAAAAAAAAAAAAAAAATTTACACCAATCTAACACTTACTATCCTCCATATTCAATCTATTTAAATTATTCGTGAGCCAGGTAAGACAACTGTCCTCTATAATTTCAAACACGATAAACATTTAAGGCCAGGTTATGGCTCCCACGTACAAAGGATGCGTACCTCTCATGTATGCTTGAATTCCTTGTCCGCTCTATTGTCCGACTGTATCACAGCTAGATTTATGGTCTCAGTTTAAATGAATGATTGTACCTATGGTTAATAAATGTCACATGACACGACATCGTATTTTTGTTAAGTTTCTATGGTTCTGCACATATGTGTTTCTTTTAACTTTGGGATTTTATTTAACAAGCAATGGTTATTAATCAAGCAATGGATTACGCCGATGATTAATCCCGAGGGTTCGACCCTGTCCCATCGCTTAGTCACCGGTGAAATCTGGCCCTTGATTTGGATCTTAATCCTACGGTGAGGATTCTTTAGGGTTGGATAATGTCTACCCGCTTGGTAATTGATTCCTCAGTTCATTGTTACGCCTTGCCATTGCATCTGGAGGCGAAACCTGCTGTTCTTAGGGTTACGCCAAGCCTGAACCCTTCCTGCTCCGTTTCAGCTCTGCACAGACAGAAGATGGCGTTTTTAGGTGTGAAAAATTCCTTCGGCGCCAGGTATTGTTCGATTCTTCTATTGCTCAGACCTGTACTCTCGCGTGAGTCTATTTTGTCATGAATTTCCGGGAGCTCTGGTTTTAGTTTTAACTAGTTCTATTCTTCCCTTGGTTATTTATCTGGTTGGTGTACTCACTATGTTTCTTATTCCCAAATGGATTTTCTCCGGCTCGACTGGCCAGTACCAAGCGTTCTCTCTTTACAACCACAGTTGACTTTTGGGAGCTCACCCAAGTATTGTGTTATTTGATATTTTGCGACGGGTCTCCATTCGTTGCTTTCGTTCTGCTTTAGGCATAAGAGGATTTGGGTTTTCACTAACATACTATTGTTTATCTGACAGGTACCCTTCTGCTCGAACAACCGTTCCAGGGTTTCTTACGGTACTGTATAGAAAGGCTAATCGTTACCCATTCTATAGGTACTTAACTACTTGCACAGGAGTTTGAATTCCGAACCTCCTCTCTGGAATTTTCTTCGCCAATGGCGCTGAGTTAGGGTCTTTGTTTTTTTGTCTTAGTTGCAGCCGGAGCTATTCTATGGCATCATACTGTTTGTTCTATTTCCAGTTAAAATTCGGCCGAGGTTTTTACGGCTCTTATAAGAAGAATTCTAACTAGGGTTCTCTTTTTGAGAGATTATTCCAATCTGTAATTTATGTCATTTTCCCTGTAGGGGTAACTGGGTACTACACAGTTTTCCATCAGGCTTACTTTGACATTTACGCTCTGTCATGGCATCAATGATTCTTGGGTGACAATTGCTTTGGGTTATGAGTAAAATTGGAAATATATTTGCATTCAGTTTTTCAGTAACCATTCGATTTCATGTTTGCGAATTCTGGGTTATTGTGCGAGTGTAAATCTGGAGCAGTTTCTCTATTATTGATTACGTCTGTAGGCTATATATGTTATGGTTCGTTTTTCCTATGGCAGCCACTGTGCATGTGCGATGTTTCTATGTATTCTGTTCTTACAAGGGTCTCCGCCCCTTGGGTCGACAATTATTTACTTGCATTTACATAGTTGCTCTTCGATACTTCAGGATTCTTTTTCTGGTTAAATTATACTGCTATCTCGTTTATCTGTTCTGGAAAAGATAAGTTTTCACTGGCATACTTGTCTGTTTTCGTTTTCCAATTTCTTTAAAAGATTTTTCCCGAGGGTGACCAGACCATCTATCCGTCCGTGCTTTCATAGAGAGAGACGACCAACCCAGAAGCTTGTTCTGCAGGCACTACGGGTTAACGGTCTCCCTCACCTTTCTTTTGACTATGTGGTGACGCCTTACCTATACCACACTATTGGGTTTCCAGATAAAAGAATAATGTTTCTTCCTACTGCTATATTCATAGCTCTATACTGGCAACCTCCTACAGGCCTCATATAAGTTTTGCTACATTATACAGTTAACTGTTATATACACAGAATCTTTCCAACCTGCCTTCTATACAAGAAATATCAGCTTAAATAAAACAAGAAATAATTACTACCAAATACACAATAGTTTTATTTTTTCTTTCAGACACAGAAAAAGAGTATAAGCTACTTCGTCTAAGTCTACATAACGAACATATGATTCTTCCTTTCTGTTAATCACAACTAATGTATCCTACTCATCTGGCTCGAATCCGAGTGATGTAGTTTATGCCTCCCTTCCACGACCTGGGCGATTACGTCCTGCAGCTCTCCCCCGAGCTCAAGTCTGGGTCATCGTTAGTACAGAAATCCTGGAGGAGAATCTCGGGACAGTCGGGTCCACCTCTCCGACTCCAGTGAAAAACAATAGTCCTGGGGAGATCACGAGACAACCCGGTCCAGATCTCCAACCCAGAGATTAGTCTGTTCTGGAAAATGTGTTCTCCTTCCAGCCTAACAGAATTTCTTTATGCACAGATCCAACCCAAAACTCTCCTTGGAATGCTTTATTTATTCCAGAGTTTTTGGATAACTGTGAAAACTGTTTTTCTAACTAACACCAGATCTTGATTTACTTTTTACCAACAATTTACTTATGAAACCAATTTCACAGTAAATCTTTATTAAAAATAAAATTTGATTTTTGTTCACATATTCTCATTGAAATGACACAACAATCCTAACTAATGCTTAATTAATAATAAAAACATCTAACTATTTGTTTCCACTAAAACGGTGGTTACAGTTTCCCCCCTCTGGGGGAGAACACCGTCCCCGGTGTTCTTATTCTCATGCAGAGAAAAGATTTGGATAAGCTTCACGGACGAAACTCTCGTCTTCCCAGGTGGCCTCCTCAGGTCCAAAGTGCTTCCATTGCACTTTAACCTGGGCGATGGCTCGTTTCCGGAGCATGATTTCCCTCCGGTCTATTATACTGTGAGGCTCGACCAGAAATTCTCCGTCCGGTTCTACCTGCACACAATAGACCTATGTTACTTATATAGGTCTTTAATATTACATTATCATTTTAACCATTATGCTTATTCACTACCTGAATGTTTTGCCAATGGATTATGTGTCTAGGATCATGAACGTATCGTTTCAATAACGATACATGAAACACATTATGCACCCGAATGTGGCTAGGAAGCGCTAAGCGATACGCCACCGGTCCCACTCTTTCCAATATTTGGAAAGGACCACATAACCGAGGTGCTAGTTTTGCACAAGATGCCCATCTTAATGTGCTTTTCTTTGGTTTAATCCTGACATATACGTGATCTCCAACTTCATACTCACGATATGATATTTTTTTGTCCACATACACTTTCTGCCTGTCCTGTGCTGCCTTCAAATTCTGTCGAATCTTCTTTACCTCCGCTTCCATTTCTGCTAGCATATCCAGTCCCAACATTAGTTTAGTCTCGGGGCTGCTCCAATTAATGGGGGTTCTGCACTGCCGCCCATATAATGCCTCAAACGGACTCATCCTTAAGGATTCTTGATAACCGTTGTTGTAAGCAAATTCTATCAAGTGCAGGTACTCCTCCCATTTAACGGGTTGCTGCATGACATACATCCTTAACATGTCTTCCAGTATCTGGTTTACTCGCTCGGTTTGACCGTCCGTTTGCGGATGGTATGCAGTACTAAAATGTACTTGCGTTCCTAAGCCTGTAAACAGGGCCTTCCAAAAAGCTGATGTGAACTTTACATCTCTGTCCGAAATAACAGTCTTAGGAATGCCATGCAGCCTGAAGATCTCACGCATAAATACGTCTGCTATCTGCATTGTTTTATAAGTGGATTGGATAGGTATGAAATGTGCCGATTTACTTAGTCGGTCTACAACTACCATTATAGAGTCATTTCCTCGTTTTGTTTTTGGTAGTCCAGTAATAAAGTCCAAAGAGATTACCTCCCATTTCCATTCAGGAATAGGTATGGGCTACATTAATCCAGCTGGATGCCTATGCTCTACCTTCACTTGCTGGCACTCTAAACACCTATTCAGATAACTTGCTATATCCTTTCTCATGCCTGACCAACAGTAGTCCTTTCGGATAGCTGTCAGGATCTTTTGATATCCTGGGTGTCCCGCATAATTGCTTCTATGATATTCATCTAGTATCATAGTTTTTAATTCCACTCGGTTTGGAATAACTATCCTCTTCCTGAAAACCAGCAACCCATCCTGGTTAATCTCATAATCTCCATGTCCACCTTGGCCTTCAGGTGCTCGTGTTTGCTGCCACAAATATTTATATTCAGGATCCTTGTCTGCTTCCGTTCTAATTTGATCCAGAAATCTGGTCTCAATTTGATTAACATATAACTCATAAACGCCGTGCAGTTTTCTGCTCAATGCATCCGCAACTCTGTTCTCTTTACCTTTTACATGCTGTAGATCTATATCAAACTCGCTCAAGAAAGCATTCCATCTTGCTTGTCGGGAGTTTAAATCAGCTTGTTTAAAATAGCTAGTTAGACTACTATGATCAGTCTTTAATACAAATCTCTTCCCAAGTAAATAGTGTCTCCATACCCGGAGGGCGTGCACAACTGCGGTCAACTCTAAATCGTAAGCTGAATATCACTGCTCATGATCTTTCAACTTGCGAGATTCATACACTATCACCTTTCCCTCCTGTGATAATACAGCTCCAACTCCCTCCTTGCATGCATCTGTACAAACCTCAAATTCCTTATCTGGGTCTGCTACACTTAACACAGATGCTGTTGTCAATAACTGCTTCAATCTTTCAAAACTATCCTGACATTCTTTTGTCCATCTAAAAATATTCCCTTTTCTTTGTAAGGAAGTAATGGGAAAGGCTATCCTTGAAAACCCCTTTATAAATCGCCGGTAATAGCCAACGAGACCCATAAAAGATCGTATATCTACCATATTTTGTGGCACCTTCCATTCCATAATGGTCTTGATTTTCTCCGGGTCTACTGCTATTCCTTTTTTAGATATTACGTGTCCAAGATACTTTATTTCTTCTTTGAAGAAGTCACATTTACTGAATTTTGCATATAGCTGGTGCTTCCTTAACAATTCCAGTACCATTCGCAAATGCTCCCTGTGTTCCTCCGCATTCTTTGAATAAATCAGTATGTCATCAATGAAGATTAGCATGAAGTTGTCCAGACAGGAGTGAAAAACACTATGCATCAGTCTCATAAAAGTGGCTGGTGCATTAGTTAACCCAAAAGGTAATACCACGAATTCATAGTGGCCGTACCTTGTGCGAAAAGCAGTTTTGTGTATATCTTCATCCTTAATTCTGATCTGATGATAACCAGACCGCAAATCAATCTTTGAGAACACAGTAGCTCCCCTTACCTGGTCAAACAGGTCATCAATACGGGGTAGGGGATACCTGTTCTTAATAGTCAGCTTATTTAACTGTCGATAATCCATGCACATGCGCATGGTTCCATCCTTCTTCCTAACGAACAATACAGGTGCTCCCCAGGGTGACACACTGGGTCGTATGTATCCCTTATCCAATAATTCCTGAAGCTGCATTTTCAACTTGGTCAATTCTGGCACACTCATACGGTAGGGAGTTCGCGAGATTGGTGATGCTCCTGGCAACAATTCTATTGTAAAATCAACTTCTCTTTTTGGTGGTAATCCTGGCACTTCCTCAGGAAATACATCCTTAAATTCGTGTATTACAGGTATATTTTCTAATGCCGCAGTTTTATTCTTACATTCATATAGTCCAACTTGTATAGCGTACAGTTGGCATCCCTTCCTTATGCATCTCCCCATTTGGGAAGCTGTAATTGGGCGCAGATGTACAGGCTTCCTTACGCCTTGAATCTCTTGGCGAATACCATTATGATCCCTGTAATAAACTATCTTCTCCTTACAGTCTATAAGAGTCCAGTGCTTTTCCAACCAATCCATACCCAACAGTACATCATAAGATCCCAAAGGCAGAATATTTAAGTCCACTACTAACTGTTGTCCACCGATTTGCAGTGCACAGTCTGGTATTTTGGCACCAACTCTTCGTTTAGTCCCTGTAGCTAACTGGACCAACCATGTCTTTTTAAACTTTTGACTTGGAAATTTACAGATTTCTACTAATTTAGGACTTATGTAACTTAAACTGGCTCCCGGATCTACCAAAACAGAAACAGTTTGGGATAACAAATTACCTTCCAGTTCTATCATGGTAGGCTGAAAATCGGCTTGCCGGTCCTCCGATGCTGCGTTAATTCTGGGTATGTTTCGAGCAACATCTCCCACAGTAGAGGCTTCTTGCAAATTATTTACTGCCTCGGTTTTACCTCGTTGTGGGCAATCTCGGTAGTAGTGCGCTGCCCCGCAGCCCCAACACTGCAGAGGTGGCCTATGGTTTTGTGGCTGTTCAGGTTTACTTGAAGCTTCCACCGTTTTATCTTCCCCAGGCCATCTAATCCGCTAATGGTTCCTACCGAATTGCTTGTTGATTGAGGTTCTAGCGGTACCTCTGAAATTGCTAGTTTTGCCTTTCTTGAATCCAGCATTGTTTCTGTTATCCTTCCTTGTTTGCCATCCTTTTCCTTGGTCTATCTTGTTTTTCGCTTGCTGATAACACAGCCTTGCCTTTCTAATAGCCTCATCCATTGTCTTAGGATTTTCAAACTTGATACGCTCTTTCATGTGGACAGGTAAACTGCTCAGAAATCTTTGAACTTTGGCTTTCTCCTCCCTTAAATACGGTACATAGCGCAGTAATGATGTAAACTTGGTGATGAACTCATCCATGGTCAGTTGTCCTAGCCTTAATTCATGGAATTCTTGAGCCTTTTCATCATAAAAGCGCTCAGTCAAATACTTGTCCTTGAAGTATTGTTGAAACTTTTCCCATGTCACATCTTGATCCTCTATTCCCCGCACGTTCTTCACTTCTTCCCACCATAAGGTGGCTTTGTCTTTTAGCTGGTAAATGGCTAGCCATGCTTTAAGACCACTGTCATAATCATACACCTGAAAATATTTGTTCATATTAATCAACCATGCCTCTGCCACTTCCTCTTTTTCACCATCGAACGTAGGTGGCTTTATCTTTCTGAATTCTCCGTGTAGCTCCACCTTTTGCTTTTTGCTTGTCTTCCGTTCGGTTTCATTCTCAGATTCAGCCTCATTAAAATTTCTGCTTGGATGACTCCGCTGTGACACACTTCTTTCTTTTTGGCTTATATTTTGTTCATCTGTTTGCTTCTCATTCCCTTCCGGTATTCTCGGCCAGCACTGGGCTTCTCAATCCTTTGATTTTGTTTATCGGAAAGGCTTTTTAAGATCCTCTCCTGATCCTGCATCATCCTAGCATTTTCCCTTTACACTCTCTCCATTTCTTCCTATAACTGTTGCACTGTGTGCAACAAAATGCGAGTCTGTTGTTGCTGCTCTTCAATTAGTCTATTAGACCGCTGATGCTGCTCTATTCCCAGCTAAACCCACATTTCGGGATTTCCCTCTGTTGGAGGTTGAATTTCTCCGACATTTCGCTGTTGCTGTCGTAAAGGTGTCTGTCTTGTTTGTCGTTCCATCTATTTATCTAACTGTGCAATACATACATACAATTGTAACGTCAGTTGGCCCAATAGAGTCCCAGCGTTGTAACAGGCTCTGATACCACTTGTAACGTACACAGCTTAAAACAAATTACCACATAAAAAAAAATAAAAAAATTTACACCAATCTAACCCTTACTATCCTCCATATTCAATCTGTTTAAATTATTCGTGAGCCAGGTAAGACAGCTATCCTCTATAATTTCAAACACGATAAACATTTAAGGCCAGGTTATGGCTCCCACGTACAAAGGATGCGTACCTCTCATGTATGCTTGAATTCCTTGTCAGCTCTATTGTCCGACTGTATCACAACTAGATTTATGGTCTCGGTTTAAATGAATGATTGTACCTATGGTTAATAAATGTCACATGACACGGCATCGTATTTTTGTTAAGTTTCTATGGTTCTACACATATGTGTTTCTTTTAACTTTGGGATTTTATTTAACAAGCAATGGTTATTAAACAAGCAATGGATTACGCCGATGATTAATCCCGAGGGTTCGACCCTGTCCCATCGCTTAGTCACCGGTGAAATCTGGCCCTTGATTTGGATCTTAATCCTACGGTGAGGATTCTTTAGGGTTGGATAATGTCTACCCGCTTGGTAACTGATTCCTCAGTTCATTGTTACACCTTGCCGTTGCATCTGGAGGCGAAACCTGTTGTTCTTAGGGTTATGCCAAGCCTGACAGAAGATGGCGTTTTTAGGTGTGAAAAATTCCTTCGGTGCCAGGTATTGTTCGATTCTTCTTCCTTTCTGTTAATCACAACTAATGTATCCTACTCATCTGGCTCGAATCCGAGTGATGTAGTTTATGCCTCCCTTCCACGAGCTGGGCGATTACGTCCTGCAGCTCTCCCCCGAGCTCAAGTATGGGTCGTCGTTAGTACAGAAATCCTGGAGGAGAATCTCGGGACAGTCGGGTCCACCTCTCCAACTCCAGTGAAAAACAGTAGTCCTGGGGAGATCACGGGACAATCCGGTCCAGATCTCCAACCCAGAGATTAGTCTGTTCTAGAAAATGTGTTCTCCTTCCAGCCTAACAGAGTTTCTTTGTGCACAGATCCAACCCCAAACTCTCCTTGGAATGCTTTATTTATTCCAGAGTTTTTGGATAACTGTGAAAACTGTTTTTCTAACTAACACCAGATCTTGATTTACTTTTTACCAACAATTTACTTATGAAACCAATTTCACAGTAAATCTTTATTAAAAATAAAATTTGATTTTTGTTCACATATTCTCATTGAAATGACACAGCAATCCTAACTAATCCTTAATTAATAATAAAAACATCTAACTATTTGTTTCCACTAAAATGGTGGTTACACCAAGAGAGTTTTTAGAGTGTTGAATTCATATATGCAATCAAAAAACTAATTTAAAGAAACTCCGAAAAATCCACTTAAAACAACTCTCAATGAAATGACTAAACAAAACTCTTCGAGATAAATCACATAAATAACTTTAGATCTACAAGTTTCTAAATCTAATGACAATAAAATAACTAATTTTATATACTTTAAATTACATTTATCAAAAATAAAAATAAAAATAAAAATTATATTATAACTCCAAATAACACTTCAATGGTACTCTATAAATACATATTAAATACCAAACAATCACATACCAAACTATCCTCCTAGTTGAACAAGTGTTTTCCAACTTGGTGTACCTCTCTTTTACAAGGCTTAACAGTAAAAGAGGATCGACGAATCCATTGTTTCACCATTTCCTCCTCTAAAATTGGTAGTTCACCAACTTGGTGTACCTCTCTTTTACAGTAAAAGAGGATGGACGAATTCGTCGTTTTACCATTTGCTCCTCTAAAATTGAATTGGTAGTTCGTATGGGATTGTCAACCTGACCAGCCTAATATATGAAAAGATTTTTATTGACAAATGAATCTAGGAAGCTGAATCCGGTAAGCTGGCACCTATGCATTTAGTTTGCATTTTTCTTTTTTAAGATATTTAAATTTTAGATGGTAGATTTCTGTTTATTAATAATTATTTTGATGTATTTTTGTTATTTATTTTTTAAGATCGATTGATTTTTTCATTTTTATTTTGAAAATGAATCATATTAATTAGTTCAAATAATCAATCAAATCTTAATAATATAATTAATTCAAAAATATTATTACTCATATTTAAATTTATTAAAATAAAATTGCTACCATAATATGTTAAATTTATTAAAATTCTTTAATTTACATACATGTAAGAGTTTTTAATTCATTTATGCATTACATTTAAAAAATAAATAAATGGCCAAAGATAAAAATTTAACAAAACATATATCACCACTATTTTAAAAACATTTTTTTCTTTTTAGAATAAACTTTTTGAGAGTTGTTCAAAAAAAAATCATACATTATTTTTTGAGATATCCTGATGACATGATCCAGTCCAGATGGTTTGACATATGAT
This sequence comes from Pinus albicaulis, assembly GCA_034641835.2. Taxonomy (NCBI): domain Eukaryota; kingdom Viridiplantae; phylum Streptophyta; class Pinopsida; order Pinales; family Pinaceae; genus Pinus; species Pinus albicaulis. Next base: position 911,840,885 of record CM076570.1, read on the forward strand.
GATGTGTTTCCCGATGTGGTATACATTTAGATAGAGGTTTTAACTTCAATATGTTGAACTTTTTGTGACCTTGTTGTCGGTGGAGGCGAAGGTCGCTCTAAGGGTTAAATTTGACGCTTGTTTTTCTGTTTTTCTTTTTTTAATTGGGTCAAATTTTTAATTGGGTTAAATTTGACGCTCGTTTATTCGTTTTCCTCTTTTTTAATTGTAAAATACAGATTATTTTAAATTAAATTCGTCAATATCAAGGTAAATAATAGAGAAAAATGATAAAATCATGGGCATATAAAAAAAATCAGCAGTTTTAAATTATATATATATGTTTTATATATTTATTTGTAGGTTAGGTGAAAAACATATATATCACTGATTAGGTTTTAGTGGTTCCGGGCATGCATGTCATTTATTATGCAATAGTGGTGTACGGTTCACATTACTGGCGATGACAATTGATTTGACATAAATTTATTAGAAAAAAAGGTGTTATGCGACTAAATGGATATGGAGATTGGAGTTACTTGAAAACAACTCAATGCAGTTTGTGAAAGTTGTCTATAATTATTCTTCTTCCCTTTTTGGTGAGCAATATTCCATCATCGAACATGTTGTACTCGTTTACTTAACAATTTGGACTTGGTGGTTTCATTTTATAAACCCTAAGAATGATAAGGATACCTTCACCGCTATTAAGCCAGTCTCACCGATGGCCCGTGAGATAATCATTGTTTAGAGGTTCTGGGATCGATGCCCATCTACCACTGGTTCTGGTTAGTGGTGATGGAATACTCCACGGAAACCACGATGAAGCAGCGTCTAGAATCATCATCGCGTTGGATTAGGAATGGAGAGGAGGCAGAGGCTGATGGCATCCATCCAATTCTGAAGTGACCCTGCAAGCACAGAGATGACGATAGTTTTTATAAATTCCTCGTTGTGCTGAAACAAACCAAGGTGATGCATAACCTCAACATCATCTTTTGAAATTACAACAAAGAAGCAACAAGCTTTATACTACATGTGATGTTGGTGAAATTGGGTATCTATTTTATAGTTTTGTCTATGCCTCATGTAGCCTGCGATTCAGGTTTTGTGCCACCTCCAGGCTCCACTTATCCGCATTCACAATAAAAGCAGTGACCACACCACATGGGTAGATGCCACCTGCCAGGCGACCTGCCTGCAAACCCGCAACAACTTGAATAAACCAAATTAATTCTAGTGCGGGATTAGAGCACTTTTGATTCCAGCACATTTGGTGAGAATATTTCTTGCAAACCCACAGTAACCTGAATAAACCAAATTACTTCTAGTGTGGGATTACAGCGCTTTCGATTCTAGCATATTCGGTGAGAATATTTATCTTTCTCTATTTCATTCCAGTCAATCTTAGTCCACAAATATGGGGGTCGACTGCTCAAATTCATAAAAGCCAACAGGGCACTTCATGTCTGTGGTCTGTTTTTTTAGTTTTGGAATTGATATTTCTTGCTACGCAGGTCCTTGAAATTCACGGTATGAATGTCAACAAATTGAAACTGCTTTTTCTTGAAATTTACAGCACATAAATTCTAATTTAGTGACTATAGATGAATTATATCAAAATTCAAATTGAATTTGCTTCTTATGATAATTGTTAAAATTTATAGTACACAAATGTTAATTTATTAAATATGCCAAGGAATATATATCAAATGGGTCTAGTTGAAAAATTCTAGCATATATATCTAAATTTTTTCGATCTGAAAAGAATTAAAAAAAAAAAAATTTAAATAGTTTTAATCATAATTTCTCTAATATTGAATTTTATCCTAAAACAAATTAAATTCAGTTCTTTTTTTGTTAGCATTTACAATTAATTTCTCAAATATTGAAAATATTAAATAGAAAGAACTTCTAATATTGGTCTTTTTATCTTTGTAAATCTTGACATCAATGAATATATTATCACAATATTAATTCAATATATTATCACAATATTAATTCAAAATTTTTGGTTTTGAAAACAATTTCCTTAGCCGCCAATGTGTCCATGTCTGAGCCATTGGATCAAATGTTAGATGATTGAAATGTTTTAGGTCATTAAATTCATAAGTAAATAGTTTTATATTCTTTTTTTTATAATGTTAGTTTTTTTCTTTTTAATAAGTTGGATTGATTTTAGGTGTATAATAGAAACGTTGTAATGTCATGTTTAACATTTTGACTATGTCAAATTACACAAAAATAAAAATAAAAGTAAATTAAATAAAAAGATGGACATATTGTAATAAACATTTTAACTAGGTCAAAATACTATAAAAAAACAAAAATAATAAAATAAAATAATAATAAACTATAAAACAACCCATGGTATTGATTTTATTTGAAAACAACTTCCCTAGTTGTCAATGTTTTTTTATAATGTTAGTTTTTTCTTTTTCTTTTTAATAAGTTAGACTGATTTTAGGTGTATAATAGAAATGTTGTAATGTCATGTTTAACATTTTGACTATGTCAAATTACACAAAAATAAAAATAAAAGTACATTAAATAAAAAGATTGACATAATGTAATGAACATTTTAACTACATTAAAATACAATAAAAAATAAAAATAATAAAATAAAATAATAATAAACTATAAAAACAGCTCATGGTATTGAACCATGGTATTCATGTCGAATATAGTTTATTACGCTGTAAAGTGTTCTTATTTGAAAACAACTTTGCTAAACTGCCAGATGTACTATTTTACACCATAGATTTGGATGTTAGACGATTGAGAAACTCGCTACCTTAGGATTAAAAACCATTATTATTAATTAGTTAAAAGAAACAGTTTTATAAATAATGGACTTCTTCCTTTTCGATCAGCGAAAATGTGAGAACGCTGGGTGCTCCATTCTCATGATGACCAAGGAAAACCTGACGCCCTCTGTGGCCATGTCTTGGAGATCTCTGATGGCTGCAACCTGGTAGGGAGCTTGGCCACCTTCGTCTGCAGAAGGAAACAACGAATCTGTGTTCTAAGCGACACCGGAATCGTGAGCAATGTTATCCTTCACCGACCTGCGGCACTGGGCATAGTCCTGTCTCTACGAGGTCAAGGTCCATTGCCCAGAGGTTTTCTGCAGTTTTATTTTGCTTTTGCATTTTCTTTTTTCCGCTGATTATGTGATTTTGGTATTTTTCTGTTAAATAGACTCTACGGTGTATGCTTGTTTTTATGTGCTTTAGAATTTCTACTTATGAGTGTTGGGTATCTAGTTGGCTTCAATGCTGTGTTTTTGTCTAGTTTTTTTGCGAAACAAGAAAAATTGTTGGATTTCTTTGGTTTTGTTATTTATTCTCGCTAATTACCAGTTCGTGATGCGGCATGGAGTTTGAGTGATTCTTCTTAATGGCTTGGTTCAATGGATTTCCATGAATTTCTTTGACTTAAGGGTTTATGGAATTGAAGGGCTTCAAATTTGTTTTGAAAGACAGAGAGATAACAACCCCTGATATCCCTAACTATGCTCTAAAGGGCTTCAAATTTGTGTTGTTTCTGGCAGCTGTGGGGAATTGGTTGGTTTTGATTAAGCTCAGTTTAAATGCTGCTCCAGAGGATTGGTATTCATACGGCTGTGAAATCTGTGAGTTCTTTCATAAATTGGGGATAGATATAGAAATGCTATGCAGTTATAGAATGATGTTCAATACAGCACCAACATAAAAATGAACTTTAGGTTTTCTTAGATTTTTTATTTACAGTGATAATTAAAACCCTAGAACAATAAATAAAATCAACTAGGAGAGAACTTAATCGTTCTTCTATTTATATTGCACGCCACCAGATTTGGTCTTTGAGAAATCTGTAAATAAAGTAGGAATTCGGAAAGTGTATGCCTTCCGGCATATATATTAGAATAGTAATCACAACTACATGCACCACAAGATCTCCATTTCTGTTTCTGGGTTTACAAGTAGTTATGCAAAACATTGCACTTCACTTCATATAGTAGTTTACCTGTTGTTTGAATTACAGCTCCGCCAGCAGATATATCCAAAGTGAGGCCAGTGGATTCGATCTTGGGTTGCAGAATTCGAATGTTGAGAAGCGTACTGGCTATGGTGATGGAAAATCCGATGGCAAATCCGATTCGTTTGGAAAGCAACTTGACTAGCTCTAGGAAGAGGATAATATGGCACTGAGTCATGAAAGGGAGCATCACCACATGGTCCTTATCACCACATGGTCCTTAGGCTCTGTGGTTGTGATAGTGCGTGAATTCTCAGTGTAAAAGGGGGTGGGAGAATCCATTGTGGGTAGAAGATTTAGGCAGCGAAATGCCGGAGAATCCATTGCATCATGTGCAGGCGAGAAAGGTTGCACCTCCTGCTCAATTATCACATTTCACAAAAGCGAAGGTGTGCACAGAAAGAAATTGATATGATTCTTGATATGACGTTAGAGGCCTACATTGCATAGTGCATAATTGTTGCAAGTATGGTGATTGCAAATTATTAAAATATTTATAATTCTTTTTATATGGTAAAAAAATTATCATAATTCAGTTATTAACATCTATCACTTTGAAGTGATTTTAGATAGCCTTTGCGGAGTTGAAAGATTTAGGTAGAGCTATTATTCTACAAATGAACTCTGGAATTTGGAACAAAGTAAAGATTTTCAGTGTATTTTCTCTATTTGTTTAGTCTATCTGTATACTGACGATGAGTTGTGGGTGGATATTAAATTCTCGTCAACTATGCAGCCCAGATGCAGATGGATAGCTGGCAATCCGATCTTAAACTTGAAATACCGAAGCCATTTTCCGATACCATATAAAAACATACTAAAAGAAGATTAATTTAAAACTATACTAAACTAAAATCGAAGCAACTGAAATAAATCGAACAAAATCTTGAATCGCTCCACTAAAAGAAGCATTTGGAAAGGCATCGTTAATGTACAGCACCGAGTCTTGGCCGCTGTGAGGACTGCTGCATTGTTCGGGTGATTTTCGCATTGTTCGAGTTTTTGGTAATTATAAGTGTCCAAATGTGTGGTTGATATATGAAAAATATTATATTGTTCATGCTTTGTGATTATTGGGTTTAACAAATGTTTATTTTTAATCATTAAGAAAATATATCTTAATTTTAACTATAAAGAGATGTATATAAAATTTTATTTATGAAAAATATATATAAAATTAGTTTATAATGTGTAATGTGTAAATAAATATATAAAAATTGAGAAAAAATAATGTATTTTGATTTTTTTAACCATATTTTTTCAGTTTTATTTAATATTTAATTAAAAATAGTCATAGTTATAAATTTAGATTCATGTGTGGTTGATATATGAAAAATATTATATTGTTCATGCTTTGTGATTATTGGGTTCAACAAATGTTTATTTTTAATCATTAAGAAAATATGTATATAAAATTTTATTTATGAAAAATATATATATAATTAGTTTATAATGTGTAATGTGTAAATAAATATATAAAAATTGAGAAAAAAGTAATATATTTTGATTTTTTTAACTATATTTTTTCAATTTTATTTAATATTTAATTAAAAATATTTATAGTTATAAATTTAGATTCATGTGACAACATTTTCTCTATATTACTATTTCCTATGTTATTGCTTATACAAAATTTTATATATGAAAATTTTATATGAAATTAGTTTATAATATGTGTAATGTAATATTTAATTAAAAATAGTTATAGTTATAAATTTAGATTCATGTGTGGTTGATATATGAAAAATATTATATTGTTCACGCTTTGTGATTATTGGGTTTAACGAATGTTTATTTTTAATCATTAAGAAAATATGTACATAAAATTTTATTTATGAAATATGTATATATATATATATATATATATATATATATATATATATATATATATATATATATATATATATATATATATATATATATAATTAGTTTATAATGTGTAATGTGTAAATAAATATATAAAAATTGAGAAAAAAAGTAATATATTTTGATTTTTTTTAACTATATTTTTTCAATTTTATTTAATATTTAATTAAAAATAGTTATAGTTATAAATTTAGATTCATGTGACAAAATTTTCTCTATATTACTATTTCCTATGTTATTGCTTATACAAAATTTTATATATGAAAATTATATATGAAATTAGTTTATAATATGTGTAATGTGTAAATAGATATATATAAAATTGAGAAAAAAGTTGTATGTTTTGATTTTTTTAACTATATTTTTTCAGTTTTATTTAATATTTAATTAAATATGATTATAGTTATAAATTTAGATTCATGTGAGAGCATTTTATCTATATTAATCTTTCCTAGGTTATTGCTTTACAGTGTTTCCTTTGCAACATATGGTGCAATTGCTAGTTAAATTATTTCACAGGACATGGTTTATATTGAGCAATAATGATGAATGTTCATAATTCTCATTTCTTAAATAAATAACACTAAATTTACCTTTAATTACTTAATTGTAATAGTTTGTAACTACATAACAGTTTGTAACCTACATACTCTTTATTTTTTTTGTTAATGAATATCAAATTTATTCTATTAAAAAAAAATTATATACATATATTTAATTACCTAATTGTAGCTAAAAAATATTACATGTTTTTTACTTTATAATCATAAACAGATTCCATATTATATGATGTCAAACTTACTCAACTTTTTATTCTGAAATTTTAAACAAAGTTTTTCACTACATAATTTTAGCTTTTATAATATTTTTATTTTTCAATTCAAACAAAACTTACAAAAGAAAAACCCACTCAGTAAATTATAGTTTTACAAAATTCGCACTATGTGATTAACAATAGAGTACGTTGACATAACTATAAGGGGTTATTTTAAAAGTTTTATCATAACCTTTCCCTTTATCCAATATATATTGTAGAGTCTTCTGAAGAGAGAGTGTATTATAGTTTATAACCTGATCCACAATCAAAGAAAATGGCTAGGGATTTCACAAAGTATTAGTTTGTAACCTAATCCACAATCAAATAAAATGGCCAGGGATGTCACAAGTTATCATTCACACAGTGATCTATTCACGTTCTCAGTTGAAATGGATCCTATTGGATGCATGGTGGCCAGAGACACTAAAAATTGAAAATAGATATATGTTATGACATCCATATTCTCTACAAACCATCCAAATTTCCCATCTTATACATCAATTTCTAACAATAACCGCTTAATTTACTCTCTAATTTTTGAAACCCCCACCCATGCCAGGAGATCAGACTGTAAAATAAAAGGTTCCTATGGTTTTTTTAAAGGGTTCATAAACAAAATAGACAATGAGAAAGTCAATAGTGTGGTATAATAATTTATTTTTGAATCATTGTGACAAACAAAACATCACATTAGCTCACAAAACATATCTAATGCTATAAGGCTCTGAGATGATAACAATGTTTTGAATCATGATAACTAGGTGTGTTCTTATTTGAAAACAACTTCCCTAGCTGCCAATGTGTCCATGTCTGAGCCATTGGATCAAATGTCAGAAGATTGAAATGTTTTAGGCCATTAGATTCATAAGTAAATAGATTTGTATTTTTTTTTATAATGTTAGTTTTTTTCTTTTCTTTTTAATGAGTTGGATTGATTTTAGGTGTATAATATAAATGTTGTAATGTCATGTTTAACATTTTGACTATGTCAAATTACACAAAAATAAAAATAAAAGTAAATTAAATAAAAATATTGACATAATGCAATGAACATTTTAATACATTAAAATACAATAAAAAGAAAAAATAATAAAATAAAATAATAATAAACTATAAAAATAACTCATGGTATTGAACCATGGTATTCATGTGGAATATAGCTTATTAAATTATTTCACAGGACATGATTTATCTTGAGCAATAATGATGAATGTTCATAATTCCCATTTCTTAAATAACACTAGATTTACCTTTAATTACTTGTTAATGAATATCAAACTTATTCTATTTAAAAAAAGCTATATACATATATTTAATTACCTAATTGTAGCTAAAAAATATTACATGTTTTTTACTTTATAATCATAAACAAATTTCATATTATATGATGTCAAACTTAATCAACTTTTTATTCTGAAATTTTAAACAAAGTTTTTCACTACATAATTTTAGCTTTTATAATATTTTTATTTTTCAATTCAAACAAAACTTACAAAAGACAAAACCAACTCAGTCCTTACTGTAGATTATAGTTTTACAAAATTGGCACTATGTGATTAACAATAGAGTAAGTTGACATAACCTTAAGGGGTTCTTTTTCAAGTTTTATCATAACCTTTCCCTTTATCCAATATATATTGTAGAGTCTTAGAGAGAGTGTATTATAGTTTATAACCTGATCCACAATCAAAGAAAATGGCTAGGGATTTCACAAAGTATTAGTTTGTAACCTAATCCACAATCAAAGAAAATGGCCAGGGATGTCACAAGTTATCATTCACACGGTGATATATTCACGTTATCAGTTGAAATGGATCTTATTAGATGCATGGTGGCTAGAGACACTAAAAATTCAAAATAGATATATGTTATGACATCCATATTCTATACAAACCAATGAACCATCCAAATTTCCCATCTTATACAACAATTTCTAACAATAACTGCTCAATTTACTCTCCAATTTTTAAAACCCCCACCCATGCTCAGGAGATCATACTGTAAAATCAAATGTTCCTATGGTTTTTTTAAAGGGTTCACAAACAAAATAGACAATGAGAAAGTCAATAGTATGGTATCATAATTGATTTATGAATCATTGTGACAAACAAAAAATCACATTAGCTCACAAAACATATCTAATGCTATAAGGATATGAGATGATAACAATGTTTTGAATCATGATAACTAGGTGACAACCAAAAATAATTTTTAGCGACAAGAAAAAAATCACAACAACTCACATAATAACCCATACATAGTGATGGACATCATGGGAATTTTAGTGAACATAGAACACCACCCTAAAAATTCTATACTCTTGATCAATTTATAAGAACCTAAGATGTCTAGATTGGATGCCGAGGTGGGTGGTACAATTAATGAGGATGCTTCTTAAAGGGTAAGGGAATTTAGATACTCTATCCTTCCACCAAAGCTATAAAAAGTGAGACTTTTAGATTATAGTTTTACAAAATTGACACTATGTCCCTTTTTAGTCTTTTAATCATTCAATTAAGATTAACATTTGCATGTTGTCATGAGGATATTTTTTATTTTTGATGTCAATTACCTTTTATAACTCTAGGAGGCTCTTAACATTTCCTTTGTTTTTAATAAATGGAACCCAATTATATATTTAAAAATATGATTAGGTAAGAGAATTTTAGGATTATAATTTTTTTTTTCCAAGTTGACAATGTGAATGTTTATTTACCTAAAGTTGGCTCACATGTTCAATACCTCCCCATGGGGTTTGAAGAATATAATAGGTAATGAAAATTCAACGACATATAAAGCAAATAATGTATATATCAAAAAATCAGTTCTATATATTATAGTAGTTCTCGCTTGAAAAATCATTCAATTTGACATTCAATTCTTTATTAATAAAGTTGTTTTACTTAGTAGGGAGTAGAATAATTTTGTAATCAAATAATAGGAGAAAACATATTCACAATATAATTTATTTGAATAAATAGATGTGTGAAAAATAGTTTAATAAGAAACTAGATTTGTAAATATAAAATATAAAACTATAACTTAAAATTGTGAAATTACTTTGTATTTTTGGTTTCTTATGTATATAGAGAAATAGTAAACCAAGTTTGGAGTTAAGAAAATAAATCATAACATAAAGAATAATATCTCCTTCCAAAAATGTCTCCATATTAAAATGACATTCACTTTCTTGTATACCAAGACTATTGTTATTCATATACTTTATACAATTTCTAACAAGCATGAAATTAGCGCTCAGATATGTAGATGAACTTGGAGTAAACTCTATTTATGTTAATAAAGAATCTCTTTATTTACATCTATGCTAGATAGATTGTACTCGAATGTATTTAAAATATCTTATTTGAGTTACATGCTCATTTCATGCTTGTTTCAGAGGATTATTAATCACCAAAGAATTTTCACCCACAATTTCCTATTTCAATATCTATAATAAATTTTTTATATATGTGAACATATTAAGTTGGTTTATATATATGTTTTCACTCACAATTTCCTATTTCAATATCCATAACAAAATTTTCTGGTTGATAACTCTTATCATCAATATCTTTGAAACCTCCACGACCTGCTTCCATGGAAGCAAAAATTGCCTTTCATTCCTTCATGATGGCTCCTTCTCTGCAACAACTTATTTCTTCTAGGCTACTCTTTCCTATGCTATTGCCTTACGACGTTTATTTTGCAACATGTGGTGCAATTGCTAGTTACGCTCAATGAAAACAAATTTCCTCCTAGATATTCGTATTATCTTCGGCCATTAATCTGAAATGTTAGACGATTAAATCAATTCGGGCCATTAGATCATCAGTGTTGGAAGTTAGTTATAAAAAATTATTTACGCTAACGAGCTGTGAAATACTTGATGGGGAGAGATGATTTCTCACATCTTTCACTGCGAGCAATCAACCCGAGAGATCCTGTCCTGCTTTCTCCTACAGTGCCTCTGTTTTTCTCGGTTTGTTTACGATGGTAAGTCATCTCTAGTGGTTCTCTGTTTAGGAGGAAGATGGATATGTCTGACCCATTTGGTTCAACATTAGTGTTTGAGAAATCAAACAAAGTTGAATCAATTTCCATGAACATACATTATTATTCTTCTATTCATTTCAGCATTTTGATCTGAGACTCCAAGTCCTTGTTTGTCAAACAAAAAATTTTCCTTCAAGAAATCATGCTAAGTGATTTCAATTGATTTTCAAATCGTACTCCGCTCCATTTGGACTGTCATCTTTAGCCATGCAATTACAAGTACCTTTGCCTGTTTTTAATAATTTTTTTTACAAAGCTAATAAGCATCTACGCCAGTTACTGGATTAAATGGAGATTATCCATTATTAGTTTCATTGTCCTTCTGTCTAATTTTTCCAATTACTGGATTAAATGGAGATTCTCCATTATTAGTTTCACTGTCCTTCTATCTAATTTTGTGGTTTTTTCTAGTTTCTGCATTATTATTTTTGTGTAATTTTTTTGAACCACAGGTATCTTCTCCATTCTTTATTAAATTTATTTTACAAATGGACAGGCATTTGTGCCTAGTTGCAGGATAAAATGAAATTTCTCTATTATTATTAGTGGAGTTTTTTTATCATTATGTTCAGATTCCAGAGTGGTTTAATCCACACCATTGTCCCATTTGGATTTTGAATTTTACGTTGACTTTAGTTATCATCTGCAAAAATTTCTCATCTAGTCATTGCTGATTTCAATCAAGTTTATTACAATTTCTTGATTTTAGCTCATTGTTTATCAACGTTGATTAAATTTTGAGAGTGCTTGCTACGGATTTTGGTTTTTGGTTTCACCATTAATGTTGAACTCCTAAAATGGTGTGAGTTTTTAGGTTTTGTGATCCAGGTGGATATTGGTGGTCACCCGCCTGTTCCACTTGGGTCCCCACCATTGTCTCTTTCAGTTTTTCAGTTTCGGCACAACATACTATTTTTAGCATTTTTCCAGGTCCTAGACTTCCAGAGCCATTTTGAGGCCCTAAACGATGTTTTTTGGAATAACCGGGAGCAACATGGGTCCATAGATCGATGTTGCTCACTCAAAATTTGTAGTCCTTAGATAGATCTTTCTAACGAGGTATGGTTTGCATCAAACGAAGTTTGTATGCCAAAGTTACATCCCCAGGAAGTTGAAACACCAATTTACCCAAACATGGCCCATAGTTTTGGCGCTTCATCTCCTAGGGTTAGGGATTTGGATGTTTAGGGTTTTCCATTGTTTCTAAATAATAAATAGGCCCTCGATCCTCATTGTAACTCAGTTCAGAGGCCTGTAGCCACCACATCTCTTCTCAGAGATAGCTACCAACACCCTAGCTAGTTTATTTCCATTCTGTATGTAAGAAAATTTCAATTATTTGATATTAATGAAATGAAGTGTTATTTACGTTGCATCTTTGTATTTATGGTTATATGTTTATTCTATTGCGTTCCTGCATAAATCCGGATCAGTGGTATCAGAGCAGTTTTTTTTTTCTCGATCCTTATTTTCATGTCCCTAACGAGGTTGAGGTATAAGGAGTTAGGGCTTGATGTTGTGGAACCTTTGCAAGATCAGCCTCGCAAACCCTGACGGATGCCCATGGGGGACAAAAAGAAAGATGAGGGAACAGGAGATCCTATCAAAATATTGCTCGAGGAGGCCCTCGAAAAACAAAGGAACGCGATGATGGATAACTTTGCCCAGATCCTTCAACGGCTACCCACTAGCGGCGCATTTGCATCCAGCAGCCACTCTTGAGGTGCGACTCCTTTTAAGGTACAAGTAAATTTTGACATTCCCATATTTGAGGGTCAAATAGATGCAGATGCTTCAGGTAGATGGTTGAATCTATTAGAAGGATATTTCTCATTTCATGACTTTTCCAACCGGGAGAAGATTATTTTTGCACTCCTCAAAGCTACCCCCCATGTCAAGGACTGGTGGGAAACCCACTATGATAAAAAGGATGAGACAAAACCCTCTCTGTTCTCGGCCATACCCACTTGGAATTCTTTTCGAGACGCCATCAAGTAACAGTACTATCCCGTGGGGAGCTATGAGGACCAGTACATACAATGGACCACGCTGCAACAAAAAAGGGATCAAGATGTGAATGAGTTGATGAATCTGTTCCATACCCTACGAACAAATTTGGGAATCAAAGATTCAGAGAAACATTTGTTGCTAAAGTATCGCAGTTTTCTGCACAGATAAGTTCAAGAGGAAATGGAGTTCCTCAACATCTCCTCACTTGGTATGGCATACCGCTATGATGCCAAGATTGAGCAGAAATTCAAACAGAAGAAGTGAGACTTTGGATCTGCGAATCAAAAGCAAGGGAAAGGTGCTCCCAAACCGTAGAACAAAGGACAGAGCCAAGGCATTGCGACTCAAGACAACCTATCGAAGCCACAAGCAAAGAACAACACCGCAAAGCCAAAGAAGGACACGGGAAAGTGGTGTGAGTTCCATAAGAGCTCCACTCACAACACAAGTGAGTGTCGGGCCAAGCAGTCGCTGGTGGCCGAGATGAGGGCTTCTGAGTCAAATGCATGCTCTGACTCTGAATCAGAACCTGACAAGGGGAATGAAAAAGGGAAACAAATTATTGATGCGGATCCCAACGTCACTATTTCCACTACGAAGATACAGAAGGAGGAACCAGAAGATCCAGAGGAGGAGGAAAGTCTCTTCCACTCCCAGATGTGGGTAAAGGACTCCCTGGTACAGTTAATTGTCGACATTGGGAGCCAAAAGAACCTCATTTCAGCAGACGCCGTGAAGCGGTTGGGCTTGATGACCACAGCTCACCCACATCCATACACAATCGGGTGGCTTCACTAAGGACAAGATCTCCGCGTCAGCTAGCAGTGTCGCCTTCCCTATAGCATCAAGCCCTTCACGGATGAGGTATTATGTGGCGTTGATCCTATTGATGTTTCTGATGTATTATTAGGACAACCATACTTGTGGAAGCGTCATGCTGTGTATGAGTCTCGGCCTCGCGCCGTTATTGTTACTTTGGGAAATAAGTTGTACAGGATACCAGAGGTACCACCTCCTGCCGCTATCTCTTTGGTTACTACAAAACAATGTAGTAAGCTCATTTCCTAAACGAGGAAATTCGTTTTCCTAATGATCCGCCCCCAGGGCAAGAAGAAGACTGTGGCCACGACCTCCAGACATACCTCCTCTGCATGACAATGACAAATGGATAAGGATGTGGAGGAGTACGGGGACATCTTCACCTCACCCACAGGGGTTCCTCTGCACTCTCAGGTCAAGCACCCAATTGATCTAACCCCAGCTGTGTCACTACCCAATGGACCGATCTATCAGCGCTCTATTCTAGAGAATGATGAAATCAAGAGGCAGATTCAGGAGCTGCTACAGAAAGGTCACATCTGACGAAGTGCATCGCCCTATGGGAGCCCGATCGTGTTGGTACAGAAGAAGGATGGGACGTGGAGACTATGTATTGACTATCGGGCGCTGAACAAGATCACTATCTGGAATAGGTACCCAATCCCACGGATTGATGACCTTATAGACCAACTCAAAGGTGAAAAATATTTTAGCAAGATCGACTTGAAGTTTGGGTATCACCAGGTACTAATTGAACCCTTCGATGTGTGGAAGACAGCCTTCAAAGCCAGGGAAGGCCTTTTCGAATGGCTGGTCATGCCTTTCGGGTTGACAAATTCTCCCGCAACCTTCATGAGGTTTATGGACGACATCTTGTGGCCATTCACCAACTCATTTGTTGTGGTGTACTTGGATGACATTCTGATCTTCAGCCAGACTTGGGAAGAGCACCTCCACCACATCTGACAAGTCCTCCAAACACTACGGCAACACAAGCTGTGTGCCAATTTGGAGAAGTGCACTTTTGGCATGACCCAGGTTCAATATCTGGGATACATTATTGATGAAAGGGGGGTGCATGTGGATCTAACCAAGATCCAAGTCATTCGGGATTGGCCAACCCCAACCACTATAATAGAGCTTCGCAGCTTTCTGGGTCTTGCAAATTTCTACCGTAGGTTCGTGTTGGGATTCTCTCATATCACTTGGCCCTTGAGTTAAGTCACCAAGGGAGGAGTGAAAGAAAAATTCTTTTGGTCGGAACCTCAAAAGAAGGTGTTCATAGAATTGAAAAATCACCTCTGTTCTGCCCCAGTGCTCACATTACCAGACTTGCAATAGCCATTTGAGATTGATACAAATGCCTCTGACTATGCTATTGGGGCAGTTCTTACTCAACAGGGACATCCAGTGGCATATCACAGTGAGACATTGTCTGACACAGTTCGCAAGTATCCCACTTATGACAAAGAAATGTATTCCAATGTGCAAGCTTGTCGAAAATGGAAGCATTAAATTTTGGGGAAGGAAACAATCATCCACACATACCATTGGCCTCTGCAGTTCATACAAACACAAGGGAAGTTGCAGAATGATCGCCATCAGAAGTGGTCCACATATCTGCAACAGTTTCATTTGAACATCAAGTATAAGAAGGGTAGCACCAATAATGTTGCATACTGCCTCAGCCGACCACCGATCATGGCGCTCACCACCGTTCTCAACTCTTATGGGCACGAGACTTCTGATTGGCCACTTCTATACGAGAGCGACCCAAAATTCGGCCACACTTACAACGCACTCTTGGGGGGTACGCAAGTTCCAAATTTTCACCTCCAAGATGCACTTTTATGTCACCTGGGACACCTTTATGTTCCTTACAGTGAGCATGCCAAGATGATATGGGAAGCACACTACAGTCGAGTCGCTGGGCATTTCGAGGTGAGAAAACAGTAGCAGTATTGCAGAAGTATTTCTATTGGCCGAACCTTCGAAAGGATGTCGAGAAGCACATCAGATCCTGCACTGCTTGTACCATTGCCAAACCGACCATCAAGAAGCAAGGCCTATATACCTACCCCTAGTCGACCTTGGGAATCCATCTGCATGGATTAAATGTCGGGTCTGCCTTCTACTAAGCATGGAAATGGCTGTGTTTTCGTGGTCATCGACAGATTCTCGAAGATGGCCATTATGGCGACTTGTAAGAAGAATATCACAGCAGAAGCCACTGCTAAACTCTTCTTTGAACGAGTGTGGGTGCACTTTGGGATCCCACAGTCTATCATATCAGATCGGGATAGCAAGTTCCTTAGCACATTTTGGTCTAGCCTCTGGTCAATGCTGGACACCAAGCTCACCAAGTCCACAACTTTCCATCCCCAAATAGATGGCCAGACAGAGGTCGTCAATAGAATGATTGTACACATTATGCGCATGTAAAATTCAAAGAATCCACGCACATGAGACGAGAGCCTCCCCTATGTACAACATAGTTATAATCGGGCTCTCCACGGTTCAATCGGCCATAGCCCCTTTCAGATGGGCTTCAGATTCCAGCCACTATGTCCCATTGACATAGCCATGCCTTTTGTGGCTACTCAGGGCAATTCGGCGCATGTCCAGTCTAAAGTTGACAAAGAAAATAGCTTCATCGAGTGCATCCAACACATCCTCCAACAGGTTCATGACATATTGGACAGAGCCAATGCTAAGTACAAGCAACGCCATGATCAACATCGGGTGCCACACAACTTCCAGGTGGGCGACAAAGTATGGCTACATTTTCAGAACAAATGCCTCACTAGACCCCACCGCAAGCTTCGCCCGCTCTGACATGGGCCGTAAACCATCACCAAGGATATAGGGAACAATGCCTTCGAGCTTAGTATTCCACCATTCCTTGGTCTGCAGCCAGTATTCAATGTGGACCACCTTCGTCCTTACTTCCCACCTCTACTGGACACCTATGACATTGCAGAACAACTCACACCAACAAAGTTAAACCCAGACTGCATGGAACAGTCCACCACAGATTGTATCATGGACATGAAAATCAAGAACACTCGCCAACAGAAGATCCAACTGTATCGAGTTGTCAAAGCTAGCCAACTCCCACACCAAGGAAAGTGGTTCACTAGGGACCAAGTTCAACAAAAATTTCCTCATCTCATGGAGGAAATTAATGCAATAGGGACCATTACTTCCTAAGGGGGGAGGAATGATCCAAG
Organism: Pinus albicaulis; assembly: GCA_034641835.2. Taxonomy (NCBI): domain Eukaryota; kingdom Viridiplantae; phylum Streptophyta; class Pinopsida; order Pinales; family Pinaceae; genus Pinus; species Pinus albicaulis. Next base: position 911,857,679 of record CM076570.1, read on the forward strand.
TGGATATTTGTGGTCACCCTCCTATTCCACTTGGGGCCCCACCATTGTCTCTTTCAGTTTTTCAGTTTCGACACAACTTACTATTTTTAGCAGTTTTTCGGGTCCTGAACTTCTGGAGCTATTTTGAGGCCCTAAACGACTTTTTTTGGGAAAACTGGGAGTAACATGGGTCCATGGGCTGATGTTGCTCATTCAAAATTTGTATTCCTCGGATAGATCTTTCTAACGAGGTATGGTTTGCGTCAAACAGAGATCGTATGTCAAAGTTACATCCCCTCGAAGTTGAAACACCAATTTTCCCAAACGAGGCCCATAGTTTTGGCACTTCATCTCCTAGGGTTATGGTTTTGGATGTTTAGGGTTTTCCATTGTTTCTAAATAATAGATAGGCCCTCGAGCCTCATTGTAACTCAGTTCAGAGGCCTGTAGCCACCACATCTCTTCTCAGAGATAGCTGCCAGTGCCCTAGCTAGTTTATTTCCATTTTGTCTGTAAGAAAATTTCAGTTCTTTGATATTAATGAAATGAAGTGTTATTTCCGCTGCCTCTTTGTATTTATGGTTATATGTTTATTCTGTTGCGTTCCTGCATAAATCCGGATCATTTTGTGATTTTGGGTTTTTGTTTTCTACAGGGATGTTTTTCTAGCTCATTAAAGGCAATTAATTAATTATATAATATTTTAATAAGTCAATTTATAACAAGTTTCAAGTCTAATTATGTCAAAATAAAGCTAGCATAACTTTTCAATTATAGATAGATGCATTATAAATAAATTCGTGCATGATACAATTGATATTAAAAATCCTATTTATTAACTAAATTTTTTTGTAAAAATGTAATTTAGTTATTTAAGAATAGTTTGGAATGAGACAAGATGATTTCCATTTTTATTAAATGAGACCTTTCTTTGGTTATAAATTATTTTATTTTTAACTTTATATTAATATGATAATTATTAAAAAATGAAAAATTGCAAAGAGAAATATTTCCATTATTATTCATATATATATATATATTACAATTTTATATATTTACTCAAGGAGTCACTCAATGAAAACAACTTTTATCTGGTCTTATAAACTTCCAAGATTTTTTTGGGATAGGTTTCCAAGCGCCCTCCGGTTTTAAGTTTCTTCTAGCATTTTTCAAGTGAAGAATTTGTTCCTGTAAACTTCCAATATTTCTTGTGGATAGGTTTTCAAGTTCCATTCGGTTTTAAGATTCTTCCAATATTTTTCAAGTGAAGAATTTGGTCTTGTAAGCTTCCAAGATTTCTTGTGCCAAAATTTGGAGCGTGTTCTTAGTAGATAATGAAAAAAATCATAGTGAGTAAAGATGGAATTGAAGGATATCAATATGACCAGTCCTTTAATTATTTTGTGTGAAGCAACATATGTGGAATCGATACAGAAAGCATTAATATTCCTTGGTGGGTAGGGTTGGTTCGTTCCATTATTTGATCAAATATAATTAGAAACCATTTTTGGTAATGCATGTTATTAATTATTCATGTACACCGAGTGTTAGGATACATAATAATAATGCAACATAGCGTGTTAGAATACATAATAATAATGCAGTATAGTGTTTGGTCTTGGGTCTCTGCCTAAGGCTAGGACTTACATTACAGTAATGAATTCTTCGGTGATCGGCCATTACATTACAATAATGAATTCTTCAGTGATTGGCCATTAGTTTGATTTGTTGTCAATGTTTCTCTCAACTTTATCCTCAATACAATGAAGCAATACAATGAAGGATAAGAATAGACATGTTAAGGACACAAATAAATGTACCTTTTCGAGATCATTTGAATTTTTCCATGGTACAACAATGTAGACACTCTACTTTTTAAGTGTGATCGACCATTACATTACAGTAATGAATTCTTCAGTGATTGCCCATTAGTTTGATTTCTTGTCAATGTTTCTCTCAAGTTTATTCTCAATACAATGAAGGATAAGAATAGACATGTTAAGGACACAACTACATGTACCTTTTGGAGATTATTTGAATTTTTCCATGGTACAACCATGTAGACACTCTACTTTTTAAGTATGCTACCTATTCTGGCGAACTACTAACAAGACATGAAAGAGAATGGGAACAGAACAAGAAAAAGGTCTCATAGCATCTCAAGATCAAAATTCTAATTTCAAGATTTTCCTACTCAAGATCAAAATTCGAATTAAAAGAAGTAAAAAATCGTTAATTTTGATTTAATACTCTTTCCTATGTTTTTGTAAGTTCAAATTAGAAGAATGAAAAAATCATTTCCTACTCAAGATCAAAATTCAATTAAAAGAAGTAAAAAATCATGAATTTTGATTTTCTACTCTTTCCTAAGTTCAAATTAGAATAATGAAAAAATCATTATTTTTTATCTCCTAGTCTTTCCTATGCTACCTTACGTTGTTTCCTTTGCAACATGTGGTGCACTGTTAGTGTGTGTATACATATATATATATATATATATATATATATATATATATATATATATATATATATATATATATATATATATATAAGTGACTAAATATAAATTATTGAGCTCTCTTTCAAATATAAGAACTCCCACTATAGGTTCGAGTAACAGCAACCCCACTATAGGTTCGAGTCATTGGATAGCACCTGGGAGCTAAATTTGACAGTCGCCCTCTCTATTAGGGAAATTATTTAATATGATAATTTGTTCGTTTATGTATTTTAGGTTCTAGATTCTCTTTTAGAATATAAAGAGTAGTGGAAAGGACAAAGTGAACATCATTGTTATGGAAAATTATTTTTAAAGTAATATGTAGTTCAATTCTCTTCATTAATCTTTACATAAGTTTTAGAAATTAGTCGCTTTCTCCCTCCTTATCCTTATTATCAATTCTTCGTTTAATATTATGAATTTCTCGAAACATTACTTTTAAACTCGAATTTCAAGGAAAAAACCTTTATTTTTAAACATTATTTTGCTAGACATAAATATTGTTTTGCTGGCATAATTTGATGACAAATGGTAATAAAGGTAATATTTAGTTATAAGTTTCGAGCCAAAGTAAAATGTTGGGTTTACCTTATTGTCTTAAGAAAGAAATAAAAAATGATGAATTTTTATTGATTTTGGTTTTATAGGAAAAATATTAAGGGTAAAAGTATATTTTAAAAGTTATATGAAGGGTAATTTAAAAATAAAACCGTCATAAAAAAAATTCTTCACTGATAGGTAATGGCATCCGTCAAATTTAACCCTTGGTCACCCCTCTCATCTCATGTATTTGCTTTCAAACTCAATTTCATTGCAAATTCATATTCTTAACTATAATTATTTAAAAAAAATTAATATAAATTTGGATAGAATTAGTAATTTTAATTATTTGTATGTGAATTTTGTTGAACTAGTCTTATATATGTGTGTTTTGAAAAATATGTCTAATAAATTATTATAGGATATTTTTATTGTTTTATGGAGATGATTTTAAAGAGATATTTGACTCTTTGTTTGTGAGACAAGGGATCAATTTGACTGTTAAGTCTACTAAGACATACATAATCTACTCCTCTAGCTTTGAACTTGTGACCTCTTAGGAAGAAAAAAATGCTCTTAACCATTAGGCCCATTCAACTGTATTATAAATACCATTAAAAAAAGAAAGAAAAAATACATATAAATACCATTAAAAAATAAAAATATTCAATTTTAAAAATTTAAGTTTTCAATTATTATATATATATATAAAAATATTTTATATTTTATAACTTATCAATAAAAAAAAATGAATATAAATTTAAAATAAATTTGAATTTAATATACATTGTAACCTATTAATAAATATAGTTGCTATTTTATATATTCGTCATTGGTAAGGGTGCATTATGGTCATGCCCTAGAAGGTTTGTGCAAGGGATTATTTTCCCCAATCTGATGGAGAATGTTCATTTAAGGGTGCATTGTGGTCATGTCCTAGAAGGTCTGTGTAAAGGATTATGTTCCCCGATCTAATGGAGCAACATAGTAAATCAACACGGTAAATACTGGCCATTGCAGTGAGAGGTGCAAAGGAACGCTCAAAAGAATATTAGGGATTGATGAAAAAAATAATCAAGTGAAATATAAGTATAATGGAATGAAATCCAAATTTGACTTTCTATATATCTTCTATAAATATAGCACGAGGTGGCACTAGGTTAAATTTGAGGAGAAAGTTGCACTAATATAAATATCTTAGAACAATGACAATCCTAGCTGGGACAACGTGTGTAACATAGGATTAGTTCAATTTCTTTGGGGTTTTGTTAAAATAGCATAAAGTAAATCTAAACTTGGGAGTTATGAGGTAAGGAGTTCAATTTCTTTGGGGTTTTGTTAAAATGGCATAAAATAAATCTAAACATGGGAATTATGATATCATTGGCATATGGGAGAAATGGTTTCTACTAGTGAATTATTGTGAAGATGATAAAAAAATGAATTACAGATAAAATTGTTGTATCAATGAATGTTGTTAAAGTACTTGTGAAAAGCTTTGAGATTGGGACATGGCAACAATCAGCAACTTTAAGGATTTAAAACCTTGTCGACCTAACTCTTGATGCAAATTAGAGAAGAAAAATCATTGTTACCTTACCAAAAGGATTATAATGCTAGATTATGTGAATCCAAAATTAAGTTTCATAGCAACTCAATTCTAAATATCAATATTGGAAACACTCATGTGCTAATTCCTTTTTATTTTTTTGGTAGTGTTTGTTGGCACAACGGTTCTAGTTTTTTGATAGTGCTTGTTGACACAACGATTCTAGTGGCCAATGAAAACACAACATGCATCAAAAGGCATAGTAGAAAGATGTATCCATTTTAGCATTTGATGTATAAAAATTTGCATAAAATTTGAAATTTGTTGCATAATCTACATAATGCATATACATTTAAATATATTGAAATTTTAAATTTTTGAAGGTTAATAAAATATTATTAATAATTGAAATTTATTTAAATATGTAAAATTAAAAATCAATGTGTTATAATTTAATAATAATTTAGATATTATAATTTAATAGTTAATAATTTAAATATTATTTATTAAAATTAAAAATTAACACAAAAATAAAATTTCAATTAAAATAATTGATACTTATGTTGTAATACCAATTCAACCATTTATTAATTTAATAATGATTAAATTAATTTATATAATAAAAGTAAAACTTCAATTAAAATAATTAATAGTTACGTTATAATAACAATTCAATCATTTATTAATTGCTAATAAATTAGTAAAATTCAAATAATAACATAATATAATAAATGATCATATGTTTTATAAATTTAGCATCATAAGATGGAATCTTCAATTCATATATTATTTTACATAAAGTAAATATAAATTCAAAATGTAAGTGCTAGACAAAGTAAAAATAGAAATAAAACTAATACTTTAAACAAATTTGTGATTATGGTTTGCTTTATTTTTTTAATAAATTTTGATTAATAAATGTTTCATGTTACTAGAAATTTTATCTGAAATCACACCCAATAATTAAGTTTTAAGTTTATAATTAAGTTTATAGTTGTTTCCTATAGGTCACACAAAATTCCACCTTTGATGAATTATCAACCTCATCATTGGGTTGGATTGCATCTTACCATAACCACAACATGACAACTCCCTAAGTCATAATTTTTTTTTACTATTTTCCATGTGGCAACAATGAAAAGATCAGAGTTAAAAAAGGAATACAAATTGAATCCCAAACAGGCCAAGCTCATGTGCCTCGTTATTCCTCATTCGGAACCTGGCCTCCCTTAAGGATTTGTTGATGCAACTAGTCAAGGGCATCCACCTCAGTGTGGGGTGGGAGTGGTCCTAGAGTCCTATACTTATCTAGTAAACATTTATTTTATATTAGGTATGCTCCAAGTCAGGGAACAAACATGACAGTTCAATTTGTGGCCCTGTGGGCCCTCCTTTCTTTTTCATGCATTGAAGAGACTGGCCCACCCAGGTTGTAGAAATTATACAACATATATGTATATCACGGATTTAATCTAGTCTAACAATGCACTAAAGCTAGAAACTAGATCACTTCTACAAATCAATTGCGGAATTAAAAACGCAATTGCAAAACATATGAAGCAAAGAAGAATCAATTGAACGATAACACAGATAATTTCCCACGTAAAGTTTGCTGCTCAAAACCCCAATTTCTTCTATCGTATATTCAGCATGGATACATGAAACAATTACAATTCAATACTTATCACAAGAATCTCATGCAATCTTCCTATCTTCTCATACTAGTCCAGACAACGTCGGGCCAATACTCAGCCAATTCTCAACCTGTCTTCAGCCTGCCTTGCTCAAGAAATCCCTAATGAATGCAATCCCTATTCTTTAGGAATTTCAACCTTCCTCAACTACGCTAAGTATCATGGACATCGTGTGGTGTTTTAACTTCATCTGGGAAGTATGCTAATATCAAAATTGATAGTCACACTTCCCTTTAATCTAGATCTCAACTGGGTCTCCACTAGAACTGCCATGCATGCAGCTATTAATAGTAAATCACCAGTTGCGTGGCAGATCACCGATATTTAATTCAATTGATCTCTCACTAGTGTATCAAACAGTTACAACTAGAACAACTGACTTTAACTCACTTAACTGAGTTAAACTAATTATAACCTGCATTAACTAATGCACCACTGCACTTCGAACTCTTTTAAAACTAGAATTACTCTGCATGCCTCACCAACTACCCTCAACTCGAAATTCATGAGGTAACTGAGTTTATCACACTCAGCTAACTATCACAAGTTATTTTGAGATAAGATTACATTTTATTTTCCATCTTAATTAAGGGATAACTAAAATATACATGCACAAAATTTAGCCCACACCAGTGTAGGTGCTGCTAAGACCTGTGGTCTCACACTAGTGTAGGTGCTGCTTGGACCTCCTGGTCCCACACCTAGTATAGGTGCTGCTTGGACCTCCTAGTCCCACACCTATTGTAGGTGCTGCTTGGACCTCCTAGTCCCACTCCTAGTGTAGGTGCTGCTTGGACCTCCTCGTCCCACACTCAGTCTAGGTGTTTTCATGTTGTTTCTCGATGCTAATTTCATTATTTATTGTTGCAAACTTCAACACTCCCTCTCAATAATAAAGGAATGTCCTTCCATGCGACATGCACCTGTTGCATGGGACATGCAACCATTGCATGCGATATGCGACTCTTGCATGCAACACTTCGCTAGTGTTTCTCAAACATGCAACCTTTGCATGCAACACTTCCGAATTGAATAGCCTCCGAACAAATGAATCAGTATAATGCATCTGTCATCAGAGTCTTCTAACTGCTGCTAGCTACTGCACGTCTATTGGATTCTCTATGTTGTTGACATCTGCATCCATGCACTCTGCACTGCTGCCAACTCTGATCTGTGCTCCACTGAAACCTGTCACTCTGATCTGCGCTCCACTGAAACCTGTCACTCTGATTTCTTTCCTCCTGACATATGACTACATCAATCTAACGGATCCTGCTACTGCTTCTATGTGGGCTCCTCATATCTAGGTTCAATCGATGAGATGCATCATCTCTAGGACCCTGCCCAAATTTCTTCTTTGGATTATTCTTTGACATCGCCCCACCTCACACCTGGAGGTATAACTGCATGCACTCCCTCTACCCATCTGGATCGAAATTTTTCTTCTTGAGTGGTTTTTTCCACTCCATGATCCTCTGCATGTGGTTTCTCCACATCTTGAGGTTCATTCTTTGGAACCAAGAGTTCCTCACCTACATGCAAATCAAGCTCCCTCTCAAGGGAAATTTGCTTCCCTTTCTCACACTTCCCAATGGTTGGAAGCTCTATAGAAATCACATCTACATCAAGTCTATAGAGAATCTTCACACGAATCCCAATATTCTTGGCTTGTCTTGTTGCTTTGTGTCGAAGGAAAACTTATCCTTCAAAGAAAACAACATCATAGCCTCTATCCTCCAACGTTGCAACTGAAACTGAATTTTTCTTCAAGCCTAGTATATGCATTGCATATTTTAATAAAAATGGTTTACCTAACTGTCTCTAGAAAGTAACTGTACCAATCCTGGTAGTGATATACCTTCTTTCGTCACCCATTTCTATATGCATCTGGAGGTCCTTCTCCTCTAAGCTATTGAAAAGTTCTTTGTTTCCCATCATGTGGACAGATTCACCACAATCCAAGTACCATTCTGATCCCATCGCACTTGAAACCACGCATGTGATCGGTGAGAAGTCTAACTCAAATTGCAAGGCCAAAGCCTCACCAGCTGCAGATCCTGAACCTTATTGTTCTTCTTCTTTTGTGGACAATTAGTGGCATAATGTCCATGCTTGTGACAGTGAAAACACTTCACTCTAGACATGTCGCGCTCCTTGCCTTATTCATCGGTCTCAGATTTGGAATGGAATTTCTTTCCTTTCCCCTTCTTCGCCTTGTAAGCCAAAGAAAAATCTTATTCATCTTCATTCTTAGATGGAGATCCATCTCTGGTATTTCGTTTGAACTCTTCTTGCACCAAATCTGACAAAAGTCGTTCCCAATCTGGCAGTTTTGCCCTTTCATTAACAGAGTCCTGATAACTATACCAACTCTTGGGAAGTCCTAGAAGAGCTAGGCTCACCAAATCATCATCAGCAACAGTAATTCGTACAATCCCAAGCTCATCCCGACATTGGACAAACTTTGTTAAGTATACCAGAATAGTGTCATTCTTCTCCATCTTGATGTTCCTGAGTTTATCCTTCAGTGCCAATTTCCTATGGTCACTACTGCTCTGAAATAGATCTGTCAATGCCTTTAAAATTGCATATGGAGTCACTTGTCCATGGATACTTTAGACAATGTGGTCTCGTACACCCTCCAGTAAGATCCTCCTCGCCCTTACCACTTTCTTTTTCCATGCATAAGGAATTGCAGCATCCGTCACAGCGGGTTTAGAAACATCATTGTCAATGAATTCCTTCAAGCCGTTGACTTTGAGTACTGCTTCCATCTCATCTTTCCAACTAATATAGTTAGAGCTTCCCTCAAGTGCGTACTCCAATCTTAAGTCATTGAAAGCTATTTTAATGATGAATCAGCTGTAGCACCGAGAAAGTCTTTCTGCAAATTTGAATTCTATTCAGTCACAAACTCAACTCCTCCTTCACTATTGTGATTTCTTGTGCTCTAATATGTTGTAGAAATTATAAAACATATATGTATATCATGGATTCAATCCGATCTAACAATGTACTAAAGCGAGATACTTAATCACTTCTACCAATCAATTGCGGAATTAAAAACACAATCGCCAATCACATGAAGTAAAGAAGAATCAATCAAACCACAACACAGATAATTTCCTGGGAAAGCTTGCTACTCAAAACCCCACTATCTTCTATTGTATATTCAGCATGGATACATGAAACAATTACAATGCAATCCTTATCACAATAATCTCTTTCAATCTGCCTATCGTCTCACACCGATCCAGACAAAATTGGGCCAATACTCATCCAATTCTCAGCCTGTCTTAGCCTGCCTTGCTCACGCAATCCTTGATGAATGAAATCCCTATTCTTTATGAATTTCATACTTCCTCAACTACGCTAACTATCATGGGCATCTCTTGGTGTTTTAAATGCATCTGGGGGGTATGCTAATATCACAACTGATAGTCACACTTCCCTTTAAGCTAGATCTCAACTGGGTCCACTACAAGGAAAAGACCCTCTAACAGAGGTTATAAAGGAGGTTTTTAGTGTTATTAAATTGGACAAAATTGTCAAAAAAACATTTTCTACAACATTCGTTTATGGTTACGAAGCTTTTAACGGAAATTCAACACAACTAAAAAACTGGGTGGCCAGAGGTTATCACAGATGCTTTTTTCATCGGTGCGCTACTAAGGTTTCAACGCACCGGTGCGTGTCATCTAGACGGTGGCCCCCGAGTGATCGAAGGTTCCTGCATCGGGCCGTCAAGGTATAAAACAACACTGGTCGCAGTGTTGGTGATACAGCACATGGGGCCATACCAATTGGTCTTGGGATTTGCGTGATGCACATAGGTCGTCTCAACGTATCAGTACATAGACTTATAGAAATGCACCGGTGCACCATATCAAACAAACACACCGATATTTATAATTGGTATTGGTATTTGTGCGATGCCCATACGTCGTAAAAATTCATCGGTGTGTAGTCTCACATAAAAGCACAAGTGCGTAGTATCGTACAACCGCACCGAGATTTTTAATTGGTTTTGATATTTGTGCGGTGCCCATAGGTTGTAGAAATGGACCGGTGCGCTTCAGCATAGAAAAGCACTGGTGTACAGTACCTGACACACACCGGTGTTTATTTTTTATTTTTTAGAAACATCGACCTGTGACAGTGCAATTATTGTGATTTTTCTAAATTCATTATTCATCAAAAGTTGACACATATATATCTTATAACAATATTCATATGAATTTAATTTTTATTAGTGCATTTGAGAACGACAATGGAGAACGAAATAGCGAAAATGGAGAACGTAATAGAATAAATTAAAAAATATTTTATTATATGTGTGTGTGTGTGTGTGTGAATAAGACAATATTTGTCATACAAAATGGGACAGTTATTGGTATCCCTTTGTCTTTCAATTGGGACACTATGTCCATTACATTAAACAAAATGTCTGATTTCACAGACATATTTCAAAAAATACAACACCTTGCTTTAATATCCAAATATAGTGATCATCATTCTTCACTTGAACTGTTGTCATTGCTAGAGCTACTTCCATGACTTGGGTTATTTCAGGAATGGTTTGTTCACAGTGTTGATTGTTTTCTTCTTCTTCACCTTCCATCTACAAACATAAAAATAAACTGAAATGAGTGTATATACATTGGTGAGAATAATGAAAATTACAATATTAAATAATATACATCAATTTAAATCAAAAATAAAAATGGTGTACCATAGCAAGAATTTACTCATAAACTATACACATTCTTTCAAAACCATGTACCATGCCATCTTTCAAAATTTCATTTGTTGGCACAGTTCCATACTTTGTTTCCTGCAAGTTTTATACCCCATAACAAATCATATATTTAATATAAAAAAAAAATTTGTTCTATTAATTATAGACGGAGCTAAGAAAAACAAGATTGATAGATGCTTACAAATTCCACAATTAATTTATGATATGCCAACATATACTCACAAGCCATATTTAACCCAATTTCAATCAATTCATCTGATGGTTCTTCTTTGTATGTTAGCACCTCTTTGAAGACATTCAATGATGATTTTTGTAAAACAACTTAAAAAATACAAAAATGAAATCTAGTTAAGTTGTTATAACGAAGTAAGAATTACTCATAAGCTTAGATATCAACCATTTTCTTCCTTGTCATCCTGTTTTATGTACTGAATGGGTTCCATTTTCTTTTCTTTTCTGCAAGAAAATTCTTGAAAATTAATATTTAATGAAAAATTGTTTATTTATTGCACCTAATGATTGAAAAATTCAATGATTACATATTACATTTGAAGCACGTTGTTGTGAGATGGCTCCTCCTGCAATGCAATTTTGTCCATTTCTTTGACCATCTCCTTGTACACCTTTTTGGACATTCCTACTGGCATATTTCTGATATCAGCTTGTTCATCTTTTGAGATTTTCATAATATTCCTGAAAATGTAAAATGACAATAAACTATTTAATTTTTATATTCATATATATGAAAAGTAAATATAACAAAGTGATATTTATAAATAATTCTAGACAAAAATTTAAAGCTATATTACTTTTTCATTCCTTCTTTTTTGTTGTTGTACGTTTTTGCTATTAAAAGTCTGACATGTCTCATTGACCAATTCTCTGGAAACTCTTCCTGTAGTTTAGATAAAATTTCGTTTTTGGAATCATTGGATTGATTTTTGTATTGTAAGTGGAAAGAACATCTATACATTCGTTCCACTAGATCCCTCAAACTTTTGTAAAAAATTCTCCCCCTTTCGTTAACCTCCAACATCACACCAGATGAGCTAAGGAGCAAATCATTTTCATTTGCATGTTCTATTTTTTTCTTTTCTTAGAACAACATTCCTTTTCTGAGTTATTGGTCCCCATAGAACATTAAATAGATGTGAATTAATAGACTATTTGACACATGTTATCTAATAATTTTAAGTATATTATTAATGAAAATTAAAAAAAGAAACTCATATTGGATCGATAGTATTTTTTCATTCACCTGATTCATCCTTTTGCAGTTTTCCCATCAAGATTTTATGCTCTTCTAGTCCTAGATCAGAAATAATTTTATCGATCTTCGTCATTTTGTGGCTTTGCATGATACACAGTAAATAATACATATTAGTTAAACTTACATATAGTTCAAAAATAATATTTTCTATAAATAATTTTCAAAGAACTTGCCTTTTTTTCTTTTCTTGATGTGTTATTAGTTTTTTGTTACTTGATCTCTTGTCAGTCATTTATTTATCAATCTGAAACTTGTACTGTATCATTCATTAATATATTTATAAATAAATTGTCAAATTTTTAAGTAAAAAATAAATCTCAAGAAATCGATGCGACTTTCATGATGTACGCATCGACGTGGGTGCGTGGGGTATTAGAAACTCCCCACAAAAATAGTATAATAGACCGTACAATGCATGGCGGTATTATAAACGCATCGCACAAACAGTGTAATAGACCGTATAGTGATATCCTCATAACATAGAGCACTGGTGCCCTATTTTATATATGGCGCACTGATTTAAAAAAAATATAATTTAGTGTTTCTTTATCAATCTGAAACTTGTACCATATCATTCATTAATATATTTATAAATAAATTGTCAAATTTTCAAGTAAAAAATAAATCTCAAGAAATCGATGCGACTTTCATGATGTATGCATCGACGTGGGTGCGTGGGGTATTAGAAACACACCGCAAAAATAGTATAATAGACCGTACGGTGCGTGGGGGTATTATAAACGCATCGCATAAACAGTGTAATAGACCGTACGGTGATATCCTCATAACATAGAGCATTGGTGCCCTATTTTATATATGGTGCACTGATTTAAAAATATATAATTTAGCGCACCAGTGTGCTAAATTACGCAAGGCGCATCGTTAAAAAAAATCCATTTTTTCCAAAAATTCATGCAACGGCTGAATGGATTGGGATTCGACTATGAAATTCGTTCCATGGGTTGGATGTCAATCTAAAAAGAAAATCCCTAATTCTAAAATCATAGAAATAAGGAGAATAAAGGGCAGAAACAAAAAAAAGTGAAGGGTTTAAGGTAAAAATGAATAAAACTGCAGAAAAAGTAAAAAAAAAAATCAAATTTAATCACAAGATGGTTTGAAATTTTATGATACAGGGTTTGAATCACTAGAGGTTTGGTTTCTAATAGTCTGAATATTTCTGTTCGAACATATTTCGCTACTCCACAGTTCTCTTGTGCTCTCTTGCTCCAGGTATGTCTCCTGCAAATCTCTGGCTGAAAATTTTAACAAAAATAGTGAAATAATGAAAAGTGTTTAGTATTTAAAGAATAATTTTATGAAATTAGATTTTCGAGAATATTTTTCCACCCATTTTTCAATTTGTCGCTTTTTTTTTCACTTAAAGAAAATAGAGTTGTGCTTTTTTTATTTGCGTTTATTCGTCACCAATGCGTCACTTAATAGGATCGCACCGATGCGTCCATTTGTAACACCGACACTGGAGCACAGTAACTAAAATGCACTGGTGCGGTTATATTTACGGTAGCACCGATTTGTGGTTAAGGCACCGAAATTACTTTTAGGTGTGTACACCAAAATTTAGTGAACTCCAACCATAGAAATTGAGAATTAAAATTTTGTTTATTCTTGAGAATTAGAATTAGAATTAGAATTAAGAATTGGAATTGGATAAATTCTTGATGGAATAACTATTCTTCCAATGCTTTTTGTTTACTGCAGGAGGTCGCCATTGATTATGTGGAGAGAATGCAATGTGGGGCATGTGAAGCTGCAATACTATAGGGCCCAAGTGTGCAATTGTGGCATGTGAACCTGTGCTATGCTAAGACGTGGTAAATTTTCACAAATGGTTGGAAAAGTTTTGTTTCTGAGCTATTTATTGAAGTTGGAGATATTTTAGTTCTTAGACATGTTGGAAATGTACATTTTTCTGTGAAAATATTTGTGCCATTTCTTTTCAAAACTACACCTATTATTCTTTTAGAAAAATAAATTTGAACCTTTCCATAACCTACAACAAGAAAAGGTGCCCCATGATCTGCTTGCTAACCCATGATCTGCTTGCTCATTTGTAAGTTCCTCCTCCATTTTGGCATCCAATTTCCTCTTTTCTCCTTTGTGGTTTATATATTGATCTTAACAAAATTTATACAATGTCTGTTTTATGAGAAACTGACCTTGAATGTTCTGGGAGAAATGACAACAAGTCCTTCATTTTGCATTTGTTAGCAAAAGAAGATCGATTTTCGACTAGACGATGCAGTTATTAAATGTGGAGGCAATGGTTTCCCATAGAAAATGAGTATAGGGTTGAGCAGAGGAAAGACATTGCAAAATGGGCTATTACATTAGCTTTTCCAATGGGAATCCGATTTGTAGGTGGAAACATGGTAGTTGCAGGCATCTACGATTTTCTTCCCACAGAAATGGTCACTGGATTTCCATTTATAATACAAGTAGACTTTTTACTGGTTTCATCCATAGGACCACAGCTCAGACAAGTTATAGATGTCATTCAAGTTCAATTGAAAGTCGAAGATGTGATTTTATGCGACGTTAGCTTTGCCAGTAAAAGTTTTGTAAGCCAACCGAAGCTCGGACAATACTCCCAGCTACTTTTAAATGCATTATGGAGAATCTTTCCCTTCATGGGACCTACCAGCCTAATCAACAACGTCAATTGATCTTTCTCTGTTGTCCTTAAGGGAATGATAATCCTTCCCTTCATGGTTCCTCTTGGCTTTATCGACTGCCTCGATTGATCTTTCTTTATTGTCCAATCTTTCTCTGCCATCAACACTGCTCTCTCTTTCTCCATCATGGGACCTATTAACCCTACCGTCGGCCTTAACCGAATGCTCTCAGTCGGTCTCAACCTATACTCCTTTTCTCCTTTTGATACTTATGTTGTAATACCAATTCAACCATTTATTAATTTAATAATGATTAAATTAATTTATATAATAAAAGTAAAACTTCAATTAAAATAATTAATAGTTACGTTATAATAACAATTCAATCATTTATTAATTGCTAATAAATTAGTAAAATTCAAATAATAACATAATATAATAAATGATCATATGTTTTATAAGTTTAGCATCATAAGATGGAATCTTCAATTCATATATTATTTTACATAAAGTAAATATAAATTCAAAATGTAAGTGCTAGACAAAGTAAAAATAGAAATAAAACTAATAATTTAAACAAATTTGTGATTATGTTTTGCTTTATTTTTTTAATAAATTTTGATTAATAAATGTTTCATGTTACTAGAATTTTTATCTGAAATCACACCCCATAATTAAGTTTTAAGTTTATAATTAAGTTTATAGTTGTTTCCTATAGGTCACACAAAATTCCACCTTTGATGAATTATCAACGTCATCATTGGGTTGGATTGCATCTTACCATAACCACAACATGACAACTCCCTAAGTCATAATTTTTTTTTACTATTTTCCATGTGGAAACAATGAAAAGATCAGAGTTAACAAAGGAATACAAATTGAATCCCAAACAGGCCAAGCTCATGTGCCTCATTATTCCTCATTCGGAACCTCGCCTCCCTTAAGGATTTGTTGATGCAACTAGTCAAGGGTATCCACCTCAGTGTGGGGTGGGAGTGGTCCTAGACTCCTATACTTATCTAGTAAACATTTCTTTTATATTAGGTATGCTCCAAGTCGGGGAACAAACATGACAGTTCAATTTGTGGCCCTGTGGGCCCTCCTTCCTTTTTCATTCATTGAAGAGAATGGCCCACCCAGGTTGTAGAAATTATACAACATATATGTATATCACGGATTCAGTCCAGTCTAACAATGCACTAAAGCTAGAAACTGAATCACTTCTACAAATCAATTGCGGAATTAAAAATGCAATCGCCAATCATATGAAGCAAAGAAGAATCAATTGAACCATAACACAGATAATTTCCTGTGTAAAGTTTGCTGCACAAAACCCCATTATCTTCTATCGTATATTCAGCATGGATACATGAAACAATTACAATTCAATTCTTATCACAAGAATCTCATGAAATCTTCCTATCGTCTCATACTAGTCTAGAGAAAATCGAGCCAATACTCAGCCAATTCTCAACCTATCTTCAGCCTGCCTTGCTCAGGAAATCCCTAATGAATGCAATCCCTATTCTTTCAGAATTTCAACCTTCCTCAACTACGCTAAGTATCGAGGGCATCGTGTGGTGTTTTAAATTCATTTGGGAAGTATGATAATATCACAACTGATAGTCACACTTCCCTTTAACCTAGATCTCAACTGGGTCTCCACTGGAACTGCCATGCATGCAACTATTAATAGTAAATAACCAGTTGCATGGCAGATCACTGATATTTAATTCAATTGATCTCTCACTAGTGTATCAAACAGTTAAAACTAGAACAACTGAGTTTAACTCACTTAACTGAGTTAAATTGATTATAACCTGCATTAACTAATGCACCACTGCACTTCGAACTCTTTTAAAACTAGAATTACTCTGCATGCCTCACCAACTACCCTCAACTTGAAATTCATGAGGTAACTGAGTTTATCACACTCATCTAACTATTACAAGTTATTTTGAGATAATATTACATGTTATTTTCCACCTTAATTAAGGGATAACTGAAATAGACATGCACCAAATTTAGCCCACACTAGTGTAGGTGCTTCTAAGACCTATGGTCTCACACTAGTGTAGGTGCTGCTTGGACCTCCTGGTCCCACACCTAGTATAGGTGCTACTTTGACCTCCTAGTCCCACACCTATTGTAGGTGCTGCTTGGACCTCCTAGTCCCACTCCTAGTGTAGGTGCTGCTTAGACCTCCTCGTCCCACACTCAGTGTAGGTGCTTTCATGTTGTTTCTCGATGCTAATTTCACTATTTATTGTTGCAAACTTCAACACTCCCTCTCAATAAGAAAGGAATGTCCTTGCATGCGACATGCACCTCTTGCATGGGACATGCAACCATTGCATGCGATATGCGACTCTTGCATGCAACACTTCGCTAGTGTTTCTCAAGCAACGTTTGCATGTAACACTTCCGAAATTGAATAGCCTTCAAACAACTGAATTAGTATAATGCATCTGTAATCAGAGTCTTCTGACTGCTGCTAGCTACTGCACATGTCTATTGGATTCTCTATGTTGTTGACATCTGCATCCATGCACTCTGCACTGCTGCCAACTCTGATCTTCTCTCCATTGAAACTTGTCACTCTGATTTCTTTCCTCCTGACATATGACTACATCAATCTAACTGATCCTGCTACTGCTTCTCTGTGGGCTCCTCATAGCTAGGTTCAATCGATGAGATGCATCATCTCTAGGACCCTGCCCAAATTTCTTCTTCGGATTATTCTTTGACATCGCCCCACCTCACACCTGGAGGTATAGCTACATGCACTCCCTCTACCCATTTGGCTCGAAATTGCTCTTCTTGAGTGGTTTTTGCCACTCCATGATCCTCTGCATGTGGTTGCTCCACATCTTGAGGTTCATTCTTTGGAACCAAGAGTTCCTCACCTACATGCAAATCAAGCTCCCTCTCAAGGGAAAATTGCTTCGCTTTCTCACACTTCCCAATGGTTGGAAGCTCTATAGAAATCACATCTACATCAAGTCTATAGAGATTCTTCACACGAATCCCAATCTTCTTGGCTTGTCTTGTTGCTTTGTGTCAAAGGAAAACTTATCCTTCACTGAAAACAACATCATAGCCTCTATCCTCCAACGTTGCAACTGAAATTGAATTTTTCTTCAAACCTGGTACATGCATTGCATGTTTTAATAAAAATGGTTTACCTCACTGTCTCTAGAAATTAACTGTATCAATCCTGGTAGTGATATACCTTCTTTCGTCACCCATTTCTATATGCATATGGAGGTCCTTCTCCTCCAAGCTACTGAAAAGTTCTTTGTTTCCCGTCATGTGGAAAGATTCACCACAATCCAAGTACCACTCTGATCCCATCACACTTGAAACCATGCATGCGATCGGTGAGAAGTCTAATTCAAATTGCGAGGCCAAAGCCTCACTAGTTGCAGATCCTGAATCCTTATTGTTCTTCTTCTTTTGTGGACAATTAGTGGCATAATGTCCATGCTCGTGACATTGAAAACACTTCACTCTAGACATGTCGTGCTCCTTGCTTGATTCACCGGTCCCAGATTTGGAATGGAATTTCTTTCCTTTCCCCTTCTTCACCTTGGCAGCCAAAGAAAAATCTTCTTCATCTTCATTCTTAGATGAAGATCCATCTCTAGTATTTTGTCTGAACTCTTCTTGCACCAAATCTGACAAAAGTCGTTCCCAATCTGGCAGTTTTTCCCTTTCATTAACAAAGTCCTGATAACTATACCAACTCTTGGGAAGTCCTAGAAGAGCTAGGCTCACCAAATCATCATCAGCAATATTAATTCGTACAATCCCAAGCTCATCCTGACATTGGAAAAACTTTGTTAAGTATACCAGAATAGTGTTGTTCTTCTCCATCTTGATCTTCCTGAGTTTATCCTTCAGTGCCAATTTCCTATGTTCACTACTGCTCTGAAATAGATCTATCAAAGCCTCTAAAATTGCATATGGAGTCACTTTTCCATGGATACTTTAGACAATGTGGTCTCGTACACCCTCCAGTAAGATCCTCCTCGCCCTTGCCACTTTCTTTTTCCATGCATCAAGATTTGCAGCATTAGTCACAGCAGGTTTAGAAACATCATTGTCAATGAATTCTTTCAAGCCATTGACTTCGAGTACTGCCTCCATCCTGTCTTTCCAAGCAATATAGTTAGAGCTACTCCAATCTCAAGCCATTGAAAGCTATTTCAATGATGAATCAGCTGTAGCACCGAGAAAGTCTTTCTGCAAATTTGAATTCTATTCAGTCACAAACTCAACTCCTCCTTCACTATTGTGATTTCTTGTGCTCTGATACGATGTAGAAATTATAAAACATATATGTATATCATGGATTCAATCCGATCTAACAATGTACTAAAGCTAGATACTGAATCACTTCTACCAATCAATTGCGGAATTGAAAACACAATCGCCAATCACATGAAGCAAAGAAGAATCAATCAAACCACAACACAGATAATTTCTCGGGGAAAGCTTGCTACTAAAAACCCCACTATCTTCTATTGTATATTCAGCATGGATACATGAAAAAATTAAAATGCAATCCTTATCACAATAATCTCTTTCAATCTGCCTATCATCTCACACCGATCCAGACAAAATCGGGCCAATACTCAGCCAATTCTCAGCCTGTCTTAGCCTGCCTTGCTCACACAATCCTTGATGAATGAAATCCCTATTCTTTAGGAATTTCATCCTTCCTCAACTACGCTAAGTATCATGGGCATCTTGTGGTGTTTTAAATGCATCTGGGTAGTATGCTAATATCACAACTGATAGTCACACTTCCCTTTAAGCCAGATCTCAACTGGGTCCACCACAAGGAAAATACCCTATAACGGAGGTTATAAAGGAGGTTTTTAGTGTTATTAAATTGGAAAAAATTGTCAAAAAAACATTTTCTACAACATCCGTTTATGGTTACGGAGCTTTTAACAGAAATTCAACACAACTAAAAAAACTGGGTGGCGGGAGGTTATCACAGACGTTTTTTTCATCGGTGCGCTACTAAGGTTTCAACGCACTTGTGCGTGTCATCTAGACGGTGGCCCCCGGGCGATCGAAGGTTCCTGCATCGGGCCGTCAACGCACCAGTACGTAGACTTATAGAAATGCACCGGTGCACCGTATCAAACAAACACACCGATATTTATAATTGGTATTGGTATTTGTGCGGTGCCCATGCGTCGTACAAATTCATCGGTGTGTAGTCTCACATAAAAGCACAAGTGCGTAGTATCACACAACCACACCGAGATTTTTAATTGGTTTTGATATTTGTGCGGTGCCCATAGATTGTAGAAATGGACCGGTGCACTTCAGCATAGAAAATCACCAGTGTACAGTACCTGACACACATCGGTGTTTATTTTTTATTTTTTTGAAACATCGACCTATGACAGTGCAATTATTGTGATTTTTCTAAATTCATTATTCATAAAAAGTTGACACATGTATATCTTATAACAATATTCATATGAATTTAATTTTTATTAGTGCATTTGAGAACGACAATGGAGAACGAAATAGCAAAAATGGAGAATGTAATAGAATAAATTAAAACACACACACACACACATATATATAGATATATTGTTCATCTCATTTTACAAAGATCTTGGTTTGGGTATAAAAACTTTTCTTCAAAGTTTGGATTTAAGAGCATTTCTTGGAAGCAAACTAATTTTACAAAGAATTGTTTTGGGTTTAAAGAATTATTTTGGAAGACATTTCTTGGAGGCGGCCTGATTTTGCAAAAAATTGTTATGAACTTAAAAAAATTTCTTGGATGTACCTCCAAAAAACATTTCTTGGAGGTATGTACGTGTTTTGAGTTGAAGTAAATCTTTTGAGCTTCGTTTCATTTTTATAAGACATTTTTGTCTCGAATTTTTTAAAGTAAGTGTTTTGGATTGGAGTATGTATTTTTTGCAAAAAATTTAAACTGAATTTTTTTTAAATTAAATCTTTTGTGATATTTTTTGTAATCGAGTTATTGTATAATTTTTTGAAGGAAATTTTTTGAACTTCATACCCTATTATCATGGGAAATCGAAGAACTTGTGCGAGAAAATATGATCGAAAAAGAGACCCTGAGGAACGTAGAGAAGAGACACAACAATCTCGCAAAAGAAAGTTAGAAGCCCTCTCAAATATTGAAGAGGAAAATCAACCTCAAGCAGAAATTGAAGCAGGTATGTAAATGTAAATATTATGATCTATTGATATATTTAAAATTTTCTTAATGTAAAATGTGAAGCTTAATTTTTATTTGATGAACTAGTTTGAAAAATATTTTGTTTAATGTAAACAGACAGAGATATTCCTCAAAATATTGAAGAAGAAAATCAACCTCAAGCAGAAATTGAAACAAGTATGTAAATGTAAATATTATGATCTATTGATATATTTAAAATTTTCCTAATGTAAAATGTGAAGCTTAATTTTTATTTGATGAACTAATTTGAAAAATATTTTGTTTAATATAAACAGACAGAGATATTCCTCAAAATATTGAAGAAGAAAATCAACCTCAAGCAGAAATTGAAGCAAGTATGTAAATGTAAATATTATGATCTATTGATATATTTAAAATTTTCCTAATGTAAAATGTGAAGCTTAATTTTTATTTGATGAACTAGTTTGAAAAATATTTTGTTTAATGTAAACAAACAGAGATATTCCTCAAAATATTGAAGAAGAAAATCAACCTCAAGTAGAAATTGAAGCAGGTATGTAAATGTAAATATTATGATCTATTGATATATTTAAAATTTTCCTAATGTAAAATGTGAAGCTTAATTTTTATTTGATGAACTAATTTGAAAAATATTTGAAATTATAGATATATTTATTAATTTAGTTATTTATTAAATATGTACTATTTTTTTGAATATGTACAGATGAAATCACTATCGATAATGAGATGTTAGAAAATGTTGACACTCACACATATGGAGATAAAAAAACCTGACCATGTTATACGATATCGTGTTAACTGCATTTTTGAAAAATATTTCTTAAATGAGCGGGTGACAGTTCAGGCTCAAATGTTGAAAGGTCTCCTATCATTAAGGAAATTAAAAGAAGTTATGACACTATTGGGTATTCGAAAATCAACCAAAGATAAAAAAAATGAAGGAAGATGTGATAAAAAATATGAGTAGTGCTATAAAGTAAATTAAGAGATCTAGAGAGAAAGATGTTTCAATTGTATGTAGAGGAATACAGATGGCAATGGTTTCATCAAGTACTCAAGAGAATCGTTTGGTAACATCTATGGCACGAGCACTAGGAACCTCGCAAAAAAATTTGCACAAACATTGGAAATTTGGCTGCAAATAGATGTAAATGATGAACTCGCTTGTTGGAGAGCTATTTGTAGGCAACCATACAAAGATAGACTTGGAGAAAATGTTAAAAAAATAATATATGAATATTGGAAGAACAATTCGCGTGTTTCACCAACTGCAAGACATGTAATGCGAAGAAGAATAGCACGAAATCAGTACGAAGAACATGAAAAATATCTCTTGGAAACCACTCAGATAGAGTTATTCAACAAGTTCAAAGAAGAGAATCGTCAAATTCATGTTTCACTCAGTGCTTTTGTTCAACAAAAACCATGGTATGTAAAACCTATCAACGTACGCGACACTTGTTGTTGCCGTTATCATGTGGAATTTGAGTTATATTATGACACATTCCTTGATTTCGGTAGAACATTATGGAAGGATTCACCTCCTCCTTCCACTATCCGTGAATTCATATCTCAAATTCTATGTGAAAGAGAAAACGATGAACTATTTTACAAAAAGAAATGTGTTGGTGGTAAAAAATGCGATGATTGTGGAAATTTGACTAAATTTCAAAACAAATATCGTATTGATATAAATGATCAATCATTGTCCAACATGAAAGTAAAATGGAAGAGATATGAATATATCGATACATCGATTCAAGGTGCAAATAGTGTTAAAAGAATTGAATTACTAGAAGACGAAATTTTTCTGATAGACTTTTTGAGAAAGTTTGAGGCAGAAATTTACAAATACACCAAGCATTCCCATAGAGCTCGATGGCAAGACTTGAAATTCAAAAAATCTCGTGAAGTTTTTCCACCAGGGACCATTTTGTCAGTGATTGATTTTGCGGAAAACTACACATTTGTTCCACAAAAAGAAATTCAGAGTGAATACTATCATTCTGACCAAGTCTCCATGCTCGTCCATATTCTATATAGACATGCTGAACAAAATGTCGATCATATAGAAAGCACGAGTGAAGATCGACATATCATTAAAGAATATCACTTTTATATCAGTGACGATCGTACACATGATACATGTTTTGTACAACATTGTTTTGGAAAAATTTATGATTCATTGAAAAATCGTGGAATAACATTCAATGAACATTGGATATGGTCAAACGGATGCGCAGGTCAATTCAAATCTGCACGATCATTCTTTTGGTTGTGTTTTCTTCATAAGAAAACCTACATTAAACATTGTTGTAATTTCTTTGAGACTGGCCATGGAAAAGGAGAACATGACGGTGCAGGAGCATGCATAAAACGAGCACTTCGAAGATATCAAATGAACCACTCTGCAAGCCGACTTGTGAACGCTAAAGAAGTTGTTCAATGGTGCATCGCTGCTCTAAGCCATGAGACTAACCCATCAAGAGAAGTGCGAAGGTACATTCAATTTAATTTATATTGGAAATCTAATTTTAAACATTGTACATTTATCATGCAATGATTATCTTTGATTGTATTTTGATATCATATTTACAAATTCTTTTTCTAATTTTCCATATAAAGGTTTTTATGGCATATTGGAATCGAAGACGTAGATAGATCAATTGGAAATGACATTGAAACAATAAAAGGGACTCGAAAATTGCATTCAATTCAAACAAAATTGTCCAGAAATGTGTTTGCATTGGATAAAAAAAAATATTCTTGTTTTTGTGATGTTTGCATAGACAGCACAAAATCCAATGACGTTTGTGAAAAAAAAATGTATGTGAACGATTGGAAACATACAGAGCTAAATACAAAGGGAAAAATGTCTGTTGCAATGTTTGAAGAAATGCAATCAGAGGAAACTACAATATCATCCGATGGTGATAGAGTTTCTGATCTTGTTAGAGAAGGTAACATTTGAATTATTTTCTAATGATTTAAAAATCTAGAAATAAATTTAAATATGTATAATTTTGTTAAGTTTATTTTATTGTGCAGGAGATATTTTTTATGTAATTGCACCTATTGACAACGATGAAAATGTGAAGTATTATTTGATGCGTTGCACTGAACGAAAAATGAAATTATTACAAAACTATAATGATCACGGATTTCAATATGACAGAGGGTCTATTATACTGAAAGGTTATTTTTCAGACAAAATCATCAAAGTGGAGACTTTGTTTAATTTGAAGACTATGAACCTGATTCCATAAGTTGTCAATATAGTCACTTGGTGTGTGCAGCACACATAAAGTTGATAGAAGTTCAATCAAAGAAAAAATCAAAAATTAAGAAATGGAAAATGTCAAAATCCGATCATGAACGGATTATTGAGGATGGAATTCCATTAGAATTTTTTTGAGTGGAGTGTCCAACAATTTATTATCTTTGGATTAAATATGTTTTAGAACTTCCAGTACTCAACTAAAAATTGAGCTGCTTATGTTATTTGTGGTTTTCACATGTTACAAATTGTTTGGGTACAAGCACGTGCTCTAGTATCAACTGAAAGTAGTTTTTCTATACATGTGCATTGATGAAAAATGTTATATATATATATATATATATATATGTTCTAGAATGAAATTAATTGTTCTAGTTTTACTATGTGCATTGATGAAAAATTATTTACGTACTCAATATATATGTTCTAGAATGCAATTAACTAGAACTAGTTTTTCTATGTGCATTGATGAAAAACTAATTGGATTTTCTGGTAAAAAGTATGGACACAATGTAAATAAATCATCTGCAGTATAGTTTTGTACGAAAATTCCTTTCAGACAAGAGACTCAGAGCACTTGTCCGACTTTTGGTGGGATTTGACCCACATCTCTAATCCTGATTGAAAATCTAGTACAAAATTTGCTTGTCCAATGGTCGGATATGTTCAATGTGCATTGATGAAAAATGTTACTTGTCTTGGATATATATGTTCTAGAATGCACAATTAATTGTTCCAAGTAGTTTTTCTATGTGCATTGATGAAAAAATAGTTGGATTTTCTGGTAAAAAGTTTCCATAATGTAAATAAATCGACAAGGCTACCTATTTGAGTGCATTAACGACATTGACCCAAATTCAACAAACATATATATATGTACTAGACTTATATTTCCAATCAAAATTAAAGGGATAATTTGTACATATATCTACTTCTTTAAACTGTTTTTTCAATTAGAGCTCAATTGATACATGGTTAGTTGCATTGAAAAGCTATGTTCTTCCTATTGGAAATTTTTTCATTCAAACAAAACTACATGGAGAGATCAAAAGAAAACTTAAAATTCCAAATGTACTTCAACCATCCAAAAGGGATATGTGCAACATTACTTGACATGCCATGCCAATTATAGTGAACAACTATCCAATAGAAACATTTAACATTATATACCACATGTGCCAAATGTAGATTGAAACCATCCAAAACTTTAAAATTTTAAAAACTTTTGATAATATATCGTGCAACATTAAAACATTAAACATCACATGCGAAATGTAGATTGAAACCGTTCAAAACTTGAGTTTAAAAAACTTTTTGATCATATATAGATCGTTACTTCACATGCCATGCGAATTATAATTCAACTATCCAACAAAAACATTTAACATTAAATATCATATGCCAAATGTAGATTGAAACCATCCAAAAATTTTAACTTTTAATTTAACAAAAAAATATAGATCACAACATTACTTCACATGCCAAATGTATTCAAAGCATCCAAAACTTAAATTTTAAAAACAAAACAAATTATAACACATGTCATTACATAACATGCCAAATGTAGTTCAGATGACAACATTAATTTATAGATGACAACATTACTTCACATTCACATGCCAAAAGTACTAAAACCATCCAAAAATTAAATAAAACAAATTATATTAAAAATGTAATAAAATATGTCCAAAAATTGTAAATCTC
Source organism: Pinus albicaulis (assembly GCA_034641835.2). Classification (NCBI taxonomy): domain Eukaryota; kingdom Viridiplantae; phylum Streptophyta; class Pinopsida; order Pinales; family Pinaceae; genus Pinus; species Pinus albicaulis. The sequence goes on from CM076570.1 coordinate 911,883,810, forward strand.
ACAAGTATCAAACTGTATCAAGTTTAACAAATTTTAAGACCACCGAAATTTTGAAATCAAATCTACTGTAAATCATGTCCATCAAATAGAGACGGATCTAGCATCTTCCCTACTAGGGTCTCAATCCGCGCCCTATCATGTGAATGGGAAACCTACATACACAATGCACATGTACTTGAACATTAAAATTTGATGTTTTAAAAATGAATGAGAATATATATATATCTAGAACTTCATGTAAAAAACAAAATATAACAAAAAAATCATGCAATACCTCATAAGGTTCCCTCTCCATTTGATGAACAAGTTCTCCCATAGGAACATCTGCAGCGGTAAACTGTACAATATACATGTACAATTATATATATATATATATATATATTAAAAAATTTCAAATGAAAATGCACGTGTACATATATAAACTTATTTTCAATAATATTAAAAAAAGGAACTAAAGACAACTTTTTCAAATGCTATGGATGCTCATATCTCCGTCGCTAGAGTCCGCGGATTAAAAAAATCTTCTATAGGAACCTAAATTCAAAAAATTTTAAATAACTCAAAATATAGATCTCTCTCTCTCTCTCTATATATATATATATATATATATATCTCAATTTTTAATGGAACTTTTTGAGGTAGAATATATATATATAACTTTTAAACATAAATTTTAAACTTGTGAAAAATTGTCCATACTTGTGGCTCATCTCCCAAGGAAGTAGAAGGTACATCTCCCAAGGAAGAAGAAGGTACCGCCATCCCAAAAACATCAGACAGAATCAGTACCTGTTAAAACATTTTATCAAATTATATATATACATACATGTACATGTGTGGCAAAAATTATTTATTTTAAAGTCACTTAAAAAACACTAACATTTGCCAACATATCTTGATGGTCAGACCCATCTGCATTGTTTGAACCAGAGGTCCCGAACGTGATATTAACATTTTCGTCATGCATCATGTGTGAGAACTGCAAATGGTGTTTTAACATATAATCATACATTTTTGTTATATTAATGTACACATACAAATAAATGTATACATGTACATACACATGTATTTATTACAAATTGTACACATGTATATGTAAAAATAATTTCAAACCCTAAGATCACTAACACATACCGTTCCGGTGCCCTCTTCCTCATGAAAAATTAGGTCTTGCAAACCATTGCGACAATTTTTTGCATATGTTCGGAGATCTTCAACACTCATGTTGTCAATCTCCTCATCTGTACAATAAACAAAATTGGCACATGCATTTTCACGTGCTCTTTGTCGATTTAAACAAAGATCGACTCCACTCAATCCGCTATGAACATTGTCGATCATAACATCCCTTGCTTCTCGACTTATTTGAGAAATCACATCCATCTCTGATCGCAAAGTTTCAACTCGAAACGTTCGACTCACCAATGGCGGCTTAGGGCGAGGCAACTCCACATCTTGCTTAGCGCCCTTACGGTCATATAATCGACCTTTCCCCGGGCCAAAAAATTCTGAAGGAAGATCATTTTAATTGGGTTTCATACCCAAAAAAAATTCTACATAAAACATTTGTGAAAAATAAACAGGAACCTCATCGTTCCATGGAAGCCTTCCATAGGCCACAAGGTGCCTATCATACAAATAACAAGCTATGTCTAGGTGCTTGAAATACTGCACCTTCAACATTTTTCTTTTTGGCCCTTCCTTGTAATTAAACATTGACTTGGCCACTTATTTTATAACTTTTTGTTTTACGTCCTCCCATTTATCAGGACCCATCACTATTTCTTTTCTCTTTCTCATCATTTCTATAAATGAATCAGTCGTTGGCCCAAGATTTCTGTACACATTCACCATTTCACCCAATGAATGTGTAACTATTTCAAGGCTTTATTGACTCTCAACAAGTAGAGACAAAGCCACGAGATCTCTTTTCAATTTTGCATGAAGTCTTTCACACCTTTGTAAGGTGCATTCCGCCATGTTGGTTTCCCATGGTATATCAGTAATCTCGGCTGGATAAGTTGTGTTGGGTTGACAGCCTTCTTCTTGAATGTAGCGGGCTGCCCTGCGTCTATTTTGACCACTAGTTCGAACATTTTCGGCCTCTGCATCAATATATATATAATTTCGTATATTAGAAAAAACACATGTAAAAAAATTTGTACAAATTTAATGAAAAAATATTGAAATTGATGGCAACCTTGACGTTGTTGGTTAACATCTTCTCCAACATGACCCTGCTGAGAACCAGACCCAGAATGACCCTGCTGAGAACCAGACCCAAAATGACCCTGTTGAGAACCAACAGTCGTTGATTGGCCTTTGGGGGAATAAATATCACCCCCTTCATGCAACCTGCTACCACTCATACCTCGACCGGTTGAACCATGGGCACGCTCCATGGATGGAGTAGAAACCCTTCTCCTCTTACCTCCTAAAAATTAAAATATGAAACTTATTAACAACTAATTTAACTCACAAAGTTAATAAAAAATCAATTCCATATGTACACACATGTATGGATATTTAAGATTATATTTAAATACCATGAACATCCCCCGATCCCTGAACCTCCATATGGGATTCGGCTGATCTTCGTCGTTCATCCTCCATGATATATATCTATTGGTCGACATTTACACAAAATAGATTTCAAAAATCAATTTGTAATTTAGTGTACACAAATTATGTAGAACACAACTTTCAAAGCAATAATTGATCATGTGTGAAGCTAAATTTAATCGAAAAAGAAATTATAAAAATGATAAGTTCACCAAATTGCGCTTTACATGGTGGGAGCACACTTGGTATAAAATTTACCACTTATACACTTTAGTTTGTGGGAGAAATGACACATGTACATAGTTTACCTTAAAGTTGTCATGTTTTATGGATATTAAAATGAAGAAATTCTATTTAGATCCATTCCAGAGATTGACTGTAGGGGCATTTACTAGATATGTCACTTTTCATAAAAGATGAGATCCAGAGGCTACCTGGCCCTTTACAGACTCTGCCTATAGAACTTGTAGAAGTAAACACTAGAGGCATTAACAATATCAAAAAACATTTTCATGCTCAGACATGGGAATGTGTCTCTTTCCCTACGCAAAAAAATAGTTCAAGGTAGTTAATCTTCATAGACACGTCATCAAGCAGGTCAATGTGATCATCCCCAACTTACTTTTCATGAAAATAGGCTTGTAATCCTCTACAACCTGGTGGATGGAGTTGAATGGGAACTAGGTCAAGGCCTTTACAAAATACATGCTAGTGAATAACACTTACTAGATTATGCCAACAAATAAAGTGGGAGAAATGTTTTCTCCTCGAGGTTATCCAATTGGGTGTGTAATACAAACTTCACCCATTTCCTACAGGTTTCTCTCTTAGGTTACAAAGTGTCTTCCACCTTATTAGTTATATATTTTTCAATTTCCCGTGGATTCCTTGAATTTTTTCTCCTACCATCTCCCTCTCTCACTCCCCAAATTATTGTCATCAAACATGCCCCATTGAGGATCTAGAGCAATGTTTGCACCATACTTAGAACTGTCATTGTTGCTAATTGAAATTGGAGAGTCATGTATACTAGATTGCTTACTTAAGTGGCTCTTACTTGGACAATATCCTGAGATGAGTTTGACATGATGGTCATATGAGGTTGGAAGCTACGTGGTGTAATTTTCCTTAAATATTAAAAAAAACAGAGCAAAAATGTCATTTTCGATCATTTTTTATTGGCTTCTGCATACAGCAGATGTTATCACAATTGCAACACAATCATGTTCCATGAACATGAATTATGAAAATTTGCATTCATTTTAGGCAAAAGAAGGCTATGACATTAAGGTCCATGCTAGAAAAAATTATGCAAATAAGGTTGCTAAGTCTTGATACTTACCATGTGTTTCAAATCCATAATGAAGGTTGGCTTTGAGAGTGTCCTCCCAAAGCCCTGTCTTGAGATGAAATTTAATTCAATGTCTCTTAGAGTTGCAAGGTGGATAGAACTATTTGATTTCTTTACCATAGATGGATATCTCCTTTCATCTATACCTTTCTCTACCATCTTATTTCCAAGTGAAATGGGAATTTTCACATTTTGAATGCCATTACCATGTCATTTGGTAGTTTGATAGCTAGACCTATCACAAGTAAGGTTGTCATACCAAACTATTTCTCTTGCTCAACTCAGTGACCATGACTCTCTTCTCACACTGGTTACCATAAGATCTTTAATTGTACATGTCACACAAAGTTGGGGGTTCTAGGTCTACACCTATTAGGTAAAGTTGTATTTTATGGCATTGTGGTCCTTAAATTTGGAGGTGTTCCACCTAAAAAAGTAGGCATTAAATATGGATAAAAAGGATTTGTTTTAACTTTGATAGAATTTCCTCGTGGAATTACTGAATTTCTCGACGACATCATGCTAGATTTGCTCAGAGAAGAAGGTTTTGGAGGAGAAATTGAATTCTTTCGACTTATTTTTGGCATTGAAGTTTGAAATAGTAGTTTTGATGACTCCATTGATGACCTTGCTGAGGAATTTGATGCACACAATATTGACTTTGAAGATGGTTTAGAAGACGTTGAAGAAGTTGTAGATTTTGGTGTTGTCACTAAATGTTTCTTTGTTGTTGGACTTGATCAAGACACAATTTAACTTTACGAGCAGATTGAAGACCTTGAAGAGGTTTTAGATTTTTTTGTTCTCACTGAAGGTTTTTGTCTAGTTTTGTTTCTTAAACCATCATTTCCATAGGACATTTTTGGTGAATAGATTCTTGACCTTGATGAGAGGATATGATACCTTGAAGATGCTACATCTTTTGGTGACGTCACTAATTGTTTCTCTATTATTATGTTTGTTAAACATCTCGCTTAGGGCGAGGCAACCCCACATATATTGTACAGTTTATGGGACATAAATCAATATGTAGAAATATTCACTTTGCTTTTATAATTGGATAGAATAATGACTTAAAATGACCTTGTATGTCTTCTCATTTTAGAGCTCAAATTTTTAGGAAGGATTTAAGTATCCACCTTTCAAGAATCACTAGAAGAGGTTGATAAAGAATATAGGAAGACAAAAAACTAACTAGTGGTGTAATAAATGGATTTCTTGGGAGGTAGATTGGCATATGGACTTTTGGTAGCTAGAAATTTTCCAAATAAGTGAATGTATTTGAAAACCAAACCTCTAGTTTATTTTGGTTTAGACAAGGTCTAGAATTTGAAAAGTGAATTCCCTCTTTCTTCCTCTTACATACATTCCAATGATCAAAATCTGGATTGAGGGAAAAAAATTTCCTAAATAAAAATTTTGCATTTTATTTGTTGTACACATGAGTTTTTAAAAGCTAATTAACTCATAAATTTCTCACAAAATACACTTAAAGCTTGACACATAAACCCCTTCCCATTTGGCTAACTTTAGATGATCCTAAACACATTTTTATTTAACTAATGAGGGAGATAGCCCAATAAAACTAGTTTTTCCATATTCAAATCAAGTTGGTATCAAAGTACAATTTAGCTAATTTTAGTCAAGGTTAGTTAGAAGAATTAGCTATTGGTTTTTGTCTTCAATTTCCTCTCAAAATGAATGTGTACCTGATTTTGAGAGACACACTAGAGGAATAAGGTCCAAATTTTTTATGAAAATGTGCTATGAAAGTAAAGGGTTAAAGGCAAACATGTAGAATGCATAGTTGAGTACAAGGCATAGTTGAGCCAAATGTTGTTGATGAAGGGCCTAATTATTTTGGTCTTGGTTATGGAAAACATGATGGAGAATGCTCCAAAGCCAAGGAGGCACATGAAGTTGTTCCAAGAAGGAATTTTATTTCGTGTTCATTACCTCAAGCCTGTGAAGTTTGTGTTCATGATGAATGGAAAATTTTGACACCCACTTTGCAAGAAGATGTTAATAAACATACATCTAATGAGAATGTAAAAGAAGAGGATGTTGAAAGCTCTATCTAGTCATTGAATTCATTGCTAGTATTCAGAGGAGAGCCACTACCTCATCAAATTCACCTCCTCAAGAAGGCGACAACGGTGAATGTTCAAGGTATAAATTTGCCTTTAATCAAATTGCTTTTGATTATGATAAACATGGTAAATATTCACATAAGATATAGAAAAGAACTTGCACATGTTCCTTTTGTGGTTTGAATAATCATAATATTTATAGATGTTGGAAGAAGATATCCATGCACATTGAAACTTTCTAAATAAATGAGGCAAAAATTCAAAGGCCCATTGGACAAGGAAAATGATGTTGAAAATAAGATGCAATTGTTTATTACTCATTGCCATAAGAAAGGTCACCTTGTAGACAAGTGTTGTACTTTGTATCCAACAATTCATCCACAACATTTGAAGAAGGTGGAAAGAGATAACGACAAGAATGGAAAAGAGGATTCCATAATCGATGAGGGTCAGGATGATTCACATGATGATGAAGTGCAGCTAAAAGAAGCGCCATTGAAATGGTTTGCTAACAGATGGTTAGATTTATTATCCAATTAAGGCCTTGCATGTATTTTGATGTTTCATGAATTTCTTTGCAAATTCAAAGTATGGTGCATGTTGCATGAAGCAATATGTTGAATGTAGAGTTATGTTGACACACTTAAATGCAACAAATATGGAAATTTGTACATGAGCTATTATTTGACTTGATATTCAGTTGTTTGAAGAGGCATGTTTTGTCGACTTGTGTTTGGTTGATGGTTTTGCACACCAATATGTAAGAGTACATGGAGATATTCACATGATGTGAATTTTTTTTCTTTGAAGGAGAAAAATGATATGTCAGCGAGCTATGTTTCTTGCATGATGTGTTTTTCAGTTTGATGGTTTTGTTTGTGACAAGATGTCACAAGATTTTGGGAAGGTCCACTCTTGAGCGAGAGCCTCATGATTACAGCCTAATCATGAGAATCAAATGGGAGTGCATCCTTATTTTGAAAAAAAATGGGATTCTAAGCTACCTAGGACTCAAACCATTATTTTTAAATTCGAAATATCATGGTGTGTTGTTTCAATGCCTGAATCCACAACCCTAACATAAATTGTTTTATTCTTTTTTTGCAGGATTTAGTTGGTTATATTAAAATTCAATTTAATTTAAAATTCTTGGCTTAGTGGCATGAATCAAACATATTGTACATATTAAATGAGGAATTTCGCTCTCCCAATCATTTCTAAATCACCCATATCACCAAGAAAACATGTTTTAAAAGAACATGCTTTGGTATGGGAAAGACCTTAGGTTTCAAATATTATAAGAAGGTTTTTGATATGGTTGAGAGAATGTGGAAAATAGAATCCATAAACAAATTATTTTTCAAAAAGTATTACTTTCAAAGTATCAACAAGGAATGTACAAGGGTGTTCAATGAATTAACGTTATTTATTTAAATTCCATGATGTATATCTTACTCATAATTTTGACAAATTATTAAATAATGATCTAGATTGGATAATTATATTATTTTTCATATATTTTGATGCTTATAGAGTGAAAAAACTGAAAGAATCAACTTGTAGGGTCATTTTAATGGTGGGTGGAGAATTGGGATCTAAAACCTTTTGGAGTCATTTTGAGGTTTTAAATGACATTTTTGGGCGTCAAACGATTATTCCTTGTGCCGAAATCTTGACCATTATTCTACACTTAAAGACATATATCCAATGGTGCAAGAAAAACATCAAATGAAGTTCATTCAAAATTTATGCCTTTAGTAAGTTGACCTATATCATGTTGACCACCATAGTATGAGAGAATGACATTTTAGCCCCATTACTCATGCATAGCAAGCTAGCTACATGTGGAATTTTAACAAGACTCTAAAAGGTCTAAAATCACAAACCTCGTTAATGGTTGACGAAGTCAATCTTACACCTAGTTGGCTATCACACTATGTTAAATACTTGGCCACTAGGAGGAATAAGAGTTCCATTTTGTGTTATTGCATTTTGTTCCATAGTTGAAAATACAACTAGGAGTGTGAAGTTAGAGAGAAAAATGTATGAAGTTAAGTTTTTATAGCAACCTTACACGCGAAAAGTCTTAGCTAACTCTAGAGAGATTACCTTAAACATATTTTCCATACCAGAAAAGAGAGAGTAGAGCATATTTACATTTTAGTGTTGTTTTTCTCCCATAAGGATTTCCTAGGGAAACAGAGTCTAGAGCATCATTACTTTTTAGGGTTGCTTGTCTCCCATAAGGATTTCCTAGGAAAATAATTGTGTTGATTGTCTAGAGATATGTATGTGTGTGTTTCATTATGTTCTCTATTTCTTACGTTGTGTTTCATTATGTTTTATATTTCTTACATTTCTGCCCTCCTATTTTTCTTTCCAATCAAGGTTTATAAAGTAACATGACAAGAAACATGAGACTTGGAACAATCATTTTCATTAACTATATGGAAGGCAAGAAGGATTATATCCCCTTAAGCTTAAACTTATGTAGTTTGTCAGTTTTTATCATATATTTTTTGGTGAGGGTAAATGTTTTTTATCTATAGTACAAGTCATGAGTTCCCCAATTTTACCTTATGTAAAGCATGATTCTAGGATTACTACAATTTGTACTTGGTTTTTTTATTGTGATGATGCCCTGTCTCAATCACTTGGCCATCTCTCTATGGGTACTTAAGTCTTTATAACAATACTTAAGTAATATTTATCTATTTGTATTATGTGAAATGTAAAAAATGGTATACTATTTTTCATAAAATTGGGTTGAGTTTATCATATATTTCGATGAAAGTTGATTATATGACATGTTTTCTTTAAAAGGATCTAACAATTTTGTTAAGGTATGTATTTGCAATTTTGTGTGGCTCTCTATCAACCTTCACTTTCTCATTTCTAGAAAAAATCTACTTGCTCATTCGTATACCCACTTTCTATTCAAATGCATGAGTTTTGAACTCTCGGTAACTATGTTTTTCCACACAAGAAAATTATATGACACATTAGATATAAGTTTAAATTGAAAGCTACTTAGATGAAATATAGCTTAAATATGGCATTTGCAAATTATTATCTATTTATTGAACTAAAGGACATAATTATTACACATGTTTAATTTACATTCAAATGCTTCTTTGATTTATCTCCTATAACTTAATGTAATGCTAGATATATAATTTAAGTTGAAGGCCCATGAGATAAATATGACTTCTATGTGACATTTGTATTGAATCATCTATTTGTTGTGTTATATGAACATAATTAGTACGCATATCTAATTTGCATTACTAATATGTCATGCTTCTTTAATTTATCTTTTATAGATGACCGGAGCGCATCCCTTTTTAATCTATCCCTTTTGACTTTGGATATGTGGGCAATATTCATCCACATATTTTTCTATCATAAAGAAATGAGTAAAATTGTAAATTCCATTTGTGTCAATGTTAAGGTTAAGCACATGGATTAAATTTTTACATATTAGATGAGGAGGCTATGTATTACATATGGTCTTGAATGAGATTTTGGACTCTTTAGATATATATCTAAAGAGTCCAAATGCTCATTCAAGACCATATGTAATACATAGCCTCCTCATCTAACTTAGCCATGGATTTGCAATACTATATTTGAGTTGGCTAGCTCCATTTCAAGATATTATAATGTTAGATTATTATTTCTATATATTTTGATTATTGTAGTAAAATGTTACAAAAAACCAGAAACTGTACAAATAATATTATTCTAGATATATGTAAAAAGGACATGGTAGAGAAGATCAAACAATATTAAACTTTTCATAAATAGTTTAGATAAAAATACATTTTCTAATTTTGATTGTAAATTATAAGGCTTAAAGCAATAATTTTTCTAATAATTTTTTTAATTAATAAATAAAAAAGAAACATTTTCAATCAAAATCACATCCAACACATAATAAAAATAATTTAAAAACAATTTAAAACTTCATACACTATATGACATTACTATGACAAAGAGCATAAAAATATACAAGCAAAAAATACATACAATGCATCCATTACATTGGAGTCTTTAGAACATACAATGCATACATTAAATTTGACGGAATTATTCACGACATAATTGGTGTCATTTGTTCATAAAAAATTGTTGAATATGAATGTGCAAATAAGGAGGTTGAAATAAGGAGGTTTCACATTGGCTTTGCAGAATTGAGAATTTAAAAATTGTTTTCGCAGGTATTACTTATCAACATATATATCGTGAAAAGAATATTGTTGCAGATGAATTGTCAAAGTAGGGGCTGAAGGCTGTTTTTGGAAAGATTAATTACCAGCTATATAACATGCAGGGTCTTCAGGCTGAAGATTCAGTTCCCATCATTTAAGTACAGTGGGGTTCAGGGAGGCTGTGTTTTCAGATTTCAGGTTTAATATGTGTTGTTACTTTGACAGTAAAAACTTTGCTGTCCCTTTTTGTATGACTTGTTCCGTAGATCCTTCTACTGTCACTTTTTGGGCTCTTCAGGGGTGGGGATAACATATTTTCTCTGTTTTGAAATGGTATTTTTTGGGCTGTATTATTTCATTTTGTATTTGTTCGTTATGTGGCGAAAATCTGACATATTCAGTAACTTTGGGAGTGGAAAATCATGATAAAAGTGCTATGTAAAGTCCTTGTTGTTTTGTTCCTGGTACATAATATAAACCAGGGTATTTTTCTTACTGAAAAAAAAAATAAGGAGGTTGAAATTATGTGTAACCATTAGCAATCTATTTTAAAGGGAAGTGGTACCCAAAATGGAAAGATTTAAAGGAAAAACTGCAGAGTTAGGGAGCACGCTGAGGGAGCTAGAAATGAATCTGCATAGGGCTAGAAAAGGGAATCCACCACGCTCCAGTTATCCAGAAGGGAAGTCTTCTATGAGAAACCAGAGTCTAGAAAGGTTGGAGAAAAAAAATTGCAGATACCAAGTTGAAGATTGCGAAAATGAAGGTAAACATGAAAATAAGAGAAGACATAAATCAGTTACCTGGACAAAATAATTTTAGTTTCCTGGTACAAGAGCCACGATGTTCCCATTGAGAAGATATTTCATAAGTCGAGCAAGAATACAAATTGGCAATGAAGGTAGACCAAGAATACACATCCTTAAAGATTCACAACTTTTGTTTTTCCTTGCTATTTATTGAGGAGGATACATGCAAGAAACAGTAAAAAAATCTAATCGATTACTGAAGAATCCCACGATTTGCATTTAGAAATCAAAGGCGATAAAGGCCAAATCCCGAAAAAGAAATGAAAGAGAGGAAGAAAGGGAGGAGTTTAAGCGGTTAGTTCCTGTATCCTAACTATTATTATTTAAGCGTTCAAACTATTCGTTTTTGTTTTAATTACTAATCATTAATCCGACAATGTGCAAATCTTCAATTGTATAAAATTTGATCTGATACATGATCCCCTCCACGTAGTTTAAAAGCACTATCAAGTCAAGAAACTAAGCACTGTCAAGTTGAGACATTCTCTTGATACATAATCCCCTCCAAGTAGTTTAAAAGCACAGTCAAGTCCTGAAATTAAGCATTGTCAAGTTGAGACATTATCCTTGCTCCTAGCTCCCAGCTTTACGTACTTCAGAATTTATTAAAATAGGGAGTCCATGCACAAGCTATGACATTACAATAAGTTCGAGCTCAAATTTGCATTCATAAAATGGATTGCAAGAGAACCACGAAGGCAAGAGACAACCAATGTGGAGGAGGTTAAATTGTTGTTTCAAGTCAAACCTAATATAAAACTAATACAATTTAACACAGCAAACAAAGCTAAAAAACAAACAATGGAACAATTGATCAATTTTTTGTTCATTATTCCTACTCAAAATTACTGTGGAAAGGAGTCATACAAGTTGCAAGAGGTTCGCTCGAACATACCCGATATACAACAGCAACAGCGTCGATGAAACGAGCAATGAACAGAGCAGCGAACAGTCACAGATGGGAGGAGCAACAGGCTGACGGGAAAAAACGCGCGAACAGAGCAGCGAACAGTCACAGACAACGCGCCAATATTCAAACTGGTAAACAAACCAACATCGCGGGCGATTTATTTATAAAAACTAGTTCGGTCGAACTTTTTTAAAAGTAAAAGTTCAGTCGAACTCATAGTTCGGCCAAACTTTTGTTAGAAGTTTGGCCAAACTATTTCATATTTCGGCCGAACTATTGCCGAAAAAAGTTTTCGGCCCCCGATTCTCACAAAAGTGTAACCCAGCTTCACATTTCTGCCCATGAATAAGACAGTCTTTGTCATACAAAATGGGACAGTTATTGGTATCCCTTTGTCTTTCAATTGGGACACTATGTCCATTACATTAAACAAAATGTCTGATTTCATAGACATATTTCAAAAAATACAACACCTTGCTTTAATATCCAAATATAGTGATCATCATTCTTCACTTGAACTGTTGTCACTGCTAGAGCTACTTCCATGACTTGTGTTATTTCAAGAATGGTTTGTTCACGGTGTTGATTGTTTTCTTCTTCTTCACCTTCCATCTACAAACATAAAAATAAACTGGAATGAGTGTATATACATTGGTGAGAATAATGAAAATTACAATATTAAATAATATACATCAATTTAAATCAAAAATAAAAATGGTGTACCATAGCAAGAATTTACTCATAAACTACACACATTCTTTCAAAACCATGTACCATGCCATCTTTCAAAATTTCATTTGTTGGCATTGTTCCATACTTTGTTTCCTGCAATTTTTATACCCCATAACAAATCATATATTTAATATAGAAGTTTTTTTTGTTCTATTAATTATAGACGGAGCTAAGAAAAACAAGATTGATAGATGCTTACAAATTCCACAATTAATTTATGATATGCCAACATATACTCACAACCCATATTTAACCCAATTTCAATCAATTCGTCTGATGGTTCTTCTTTGTATGTTAGCACCTGTTTGAAGACATTCAATGATGATTTCTGTAAAACAACTTAAAAAATACAAAAATGAAATCTAGTTAAGTTGTTATAACGAAGTAAGAATTACTCATAAACTTAGATATCAACCATTTTCTTCCTTGTCGTCTTGTTTTATGTACTGAATAAGTTTCATTTCCTTTTCTTTTTTGCAAGAAAAATCTTGAAAATTAATATTTAATGCAAAATTGTTTATTTATTGTACCTAATGATCGAAAATTCAATGATTACATATTACATTTGAAGCACGTTGTTGTGAGATGGCCCCTCCTGCAATGCAATTTTGTCCATTTCTTTGACCATCTCCTTGTACACCTTTTTGGACATTCCTCCTGGCATATTTCTGATATCAGCTCTTCATCTTTTGAGATTTTCATAATATCCCTGAAAATGTAAAATGACAATAAACTATTTAATTTTTATATTGATATATGAAAAGTAAATATAACAAAGTGATATTTATAAATAATTCTAGACAAACATTTAAAGCAATATTACTTTTTCATTCCTTCTTTTTTGTTGTTGTACGTTTTTGCTATTAAAAGTCTGACATGTCTCATTGACCAATTCTCTGGAAACTCTTCTTGTAGTTTAGATAAAATTTGGTTTTTGGAATCATTGGATTGGTTTTTGTATTGTAAGTGGAAAGAACATCTATACATTCATTCCACTAGATCCCTCAAACTTTTTTAAAAAAATTTCCCCCTTTCGTTAACCTCCAACATCACACCAGATGAGCTAAGGAGCAATTCATTTTCATTTGCATGTTCTATTTTTTTTTCTTTTCTTAGAACAACATTCCTTTTCTGAGTTATTGGTCCCCATAGAACATTAAATATATGTGAATTAATAGACTGTTTGACACATGTTATCTAATAATTTTAAGAATATTATTAATGAAAATTAAAAAAAGAAACTCATATTGGATCGATAGTATTTTTTTCATTCACCTGATTCATCCTTTTGCAATTTTTCCATCAAAATTTTACGCTCTTCTGGTCCTAGATCAGAAATAATTTTATCGAGCTTCGTCATTTTGTGGCTCTGCATGATACACAGTAAATAATACATATTAGTTAAACTTACATATAGTTCAAAAATAATATTTTCTATAAATAATTTTCAAAGAACTTGCCTTTTTTTCTTTTCTTGATGTGTTATCAGTATTTTGTTGCTTGATCTCTTGTCAGTGATTTATTTTTCAATCTGAAACTTGTACCGTACCATTCATTAATATATTTATAAATAAATTGTCAAATTTTCAAGTATAAAATAAATCTCAAGAAATCGATGCGACTTTCATGATGTACACATCGACGTGGGTGCGTGGGGTATTAGAAACACACCGCAAAAATAGTATAATAGACCGTACAGTGCGTGGGAGTATTATAAACGCATCGCACAAACAGTGTAATAGACCGTACGGTGATATCCTCATAACATAGAGCACTGGTGCCCTATTTTATATATGGCGCACTGATTTAAAAAAATATATAATTTAGCGTTTCTTTATCAATCTGAAACCTGTACCATATCATTCATTAATATATTTATAAACAAATTGTCAAATTTTCAAGTAAAAAATAAATCTCAAGAAATCGATGCGACTTTCATGATGTACACATCGACGTGGGTGCGTGGGGTATTAGAAACACACCGCAAAAATAGTATAATAAACCGTACGGTGCGTGGGGGTATTATAAATGCATTGCACAAACAGTGTAATAGACCGTACGGTGATATCCTCATAACGTAGAGCACTGGTGCCCTATTTTATATATGGCACACTGATTTTAAAAAATTATAATTTAGCGCACCGGTGCACTAAATTACGCAGGGCGCACCGTTAAAAAAAAAATCTATTTTTTCCAAAAATTCACGCAAGCGCTGAATGGATTGGGATCCGACTATGCAATTCGTCACATGGGTTGGATGTCAATCTAAAAATAAAATCCCTAATTCTAAAATCACAGAAATAGGGAGAATAAAGGGTAGAAACAAAAAAAAGTGAAGGGTTTAAGGTAAAAATGAATAAAACTGTAGAAAAAGTAAAAAAAATAATCAAATTTAATCACGAGATGGTTTGAAATTTTATGAGACATGGTTTGAATCACTAAAGGTTTGGTTTCTAATTGTCTGAATACTTCTGTTCGAACATATTTCGCTGCTCCACAGTGTTCTCGTGCTCTCTTGCTCCAGGTATGTCTCCTACAAATCTCTGGCTGAAAATTTTAACAAAAATAGTGAAATAATGAAAAGTGTTTAGTATTTAAAGAATAATTTTATGAAATTAGATTTTCGAGAATATTTTTCCACCCATTTTTCAATTTGTCACTTTTTTTTTTCACTTAAAGAAAATAGAGTTGCACTTTTTTTATTTGCATTTATTCGTCACTAGTGCGTCACTTAATAGGATCGCACCGATGCGTCCATTTGTAACACTAGCACTGGTGCGCGGTAACTAAAATGCACTGGTGTGGTTATATTTATGGTAGCACCGATTTGCGGTTAAGGCACTGAAATTACTTTTAGGTTGGTACACCAAAATTTAGTGAACTCCAACCATAGAAATTGAGAATTAAAATTTTGTTTATTCTTGAGAATTAGAATTAGAATTAGAATTGAGAATTGGAATTGGATAAATTCTTGATGGAATAACTATTCTTCCAATGCATTTTGTTTATTGCAGGAGGTCGCAATTGATTATGTGGAGAGAATGCATTGTGGGGCGTGTGAAGGTGTAATACTATAGAGCCCAAGTGGGCAATTGTGGCATGTGAAGCTGTGCTATGCTAAGACGTGGGAAATTTTCACAAATGGTTGGGAAAGTTTTGTTTCTGAGCAGTTTATTGAAGTTGGAGATATTTTAGTTTTTAGACATGTTGGAAATGTACATTTTTCTGTGAAAATATATGGGCCATTTCTTTTCAAAACTACACCTATTCTTCTTTTAGAAAAAGAAATTTGAACCTTTCCATAACCTGCAACAAGAAAAGGTGCCCCATGATCTGCTTGTTGACCCATGATCTGCTTGCTCATTTGTAATTTCCTCCTCCATTTTGGCATCTGATTTCCTCTTTTCTCCTTTGTGCTTTCTATCTTGATCTTAACAAAATTTATACAATCTCTGTTTTACAAGAAACTGACCTTGAATGTTCTGGGAGAAATGACAACGAGTCCTTCATTCTGCATTTGTTAGCAAAAGAAGACTGATTTTCGACTAGAAGATGTAGTTATTACATGTGGAGGCAATGGTTTCCCATAGAAAATGAGTCTAGGGTTGAGCAAAGGAAAGACATTGCAAAATGGGCTATTAGATTAGCTTTTCCAATGGGAAACCGATTTGTAGGTGGAAACATGGTAGTTGTAGGTATCTACGCTTTTCTTCCCACAGAAATGGTCACTGGATTTCCATTTATAATACAAGCAAACTTTTTACTGGTTTCATCCACAGGACCACAGCTTAGACAAGTTATAGATGTCATTCAGGTTCAATTGAAAGTCGAAGATGTGATTTTATGCGACGTCAGCTTTGCCAGTAAAAGTTTTGTAAGCCAACCGAAGCTCGAACAATACTCCCAACTACTTTTAAATGCATTCTGGAGAATATTTCCCTCCATGGGACCTACCAGCCTGATCAACAACATCAATTGATCTTTCTCTGTTGTCCTTAAGGGAATGATAATCCTTCCCTTCATGGTTCCTCTTGTGCCTTGATTGATCTTTCTTTACTATCCAATCTTTCTCTGCCATCAACTCTACTCTTCCTTTCTCCATCATGGGACCTATTAACTCTACCGTTGGCCTCAACCGAATGCTCTTATTCTTCGATCTCAGCACATGCTCCTTTTTCTCCTTTTGCTTGGAAAAAAAAAAAAAAAAAAAAAAAAAAAAAAAAAAAAAAAAAAAAAAAAAAAAAAAAAAAAAAAAAAAAAAAAAAAAAAAAAAAAAAAAAAAAAAAAAAAAAAAAATACACGGGGTTTTATAGGCGCAGTGCTGATTTTGTAGATCCGGGTTTATGTTTGACGCGATGTTTTATGGCCTTACTTAGGTGCGAAGGATTGTAAACACCCGGTGTGTCTTAGTACTAATACGCTCCAGTGCGTGTTATGATGTTAAGCGCATCGGACTATATAAATTTGTTTTTTGGGGGCATGTAAGATCATAAGAAAATAATGATAATTCTAAAGTACATGAATTTATTTGCATTATTTTCTAAACTTTATTATGTTACAAAAATTCATATTATTCTAGATTTATTATTCTACAATTACAACAATGTTACCGATGAAATAGGTAACCGCAATGTTACCTACTTTTTTTTGGTAGCATAAAAAGCACCCGATTTTGAAAAGTGGTGATGCAGAATCACCATTTTTTTTTTTGGTGCACATTTTTGACACTCTAAAATTTTTATTTATGAAGTATGAATATTTGTTTTAAAATGTTAGTGATTTTCATGCTAATTTTGCTAATTTTGAAATGTATTGATGCAGCATCAACTTTTTTTTTTTTTTAGAGCAGTGATTTTCATGCTAATTTTGAAACGTATTGATGCTGCATCAACCTTTTTTTTTTAGAGCAGTGATTTTCATGCTAATTTTGAAACGTATTGATGCTACATCAACCTTTTTTTTTTAGAGCAGTGATTTTCATGCTAATTTTGAAACGTATTGATGCTGCATCAACCTTTTTTTTTTAGAGTGGTGATTTTCATGTTGGTAATAAAACACAAAACTTAGATAAAAAAATATATATAAAAACAATAAAAATGTAAAAAAAAACAAAAATAGCTCATAAAAATAAAAAATTTAAACAAAAATAAATAAAAAAAACAAAAATATTTGAAAATTATATCAAAGGAAATGACAAAATTTGAAGAAAAAAAACACATAATTTAAAGAAAAAAAACAAAAATTGACCAAAATTTTTTTTAAAAAAAATCAAAAACATTTTTTTCTAACTTATTAAAAAAACAATATATTAATATATATATATATATATATATTTAAAAAAAAAATTAAAATAATTAAAATTACAAAATTAAAATTTAGAAAAAAAAATTAAATTAAATTTAAAAATTTAAATTAAAAAAAATAATAATAATAAGGAAAAAAAATACAAATTTACAAATTTACAAAAAAAACAAATTAAAAAAAAACAATTAAAATTGAAAAAGAAAAAGAAAATTAAAATTAAAAAACAAAAAAAACAAAAAAATGAAAAAAACCACGTGCAAATAATTAAAAAAAAAATATACATAAATTTAGTGTTTTGTTTTTGTTTTTTTTTTAATGAAACCATTTATAGATTTTAAAAATGAAAAACTAAATAAACGAAAAAATTAAGAAAAACAATTAAATTAAATTAAAATTTAAATATTTTAATAAATAAATTTTAAATTTTAAATTTAAAAAAATAATTATTCTATAATATTAAATATAAAAAAAAATTAAACAAATTGAATTAAAAAAATAATTTTAAATTTTTTGAAATTCAAATTTAAAAAAAAAAATCAAATTAAAATAAAAATATTTAAAAAAAAAAAAAAAGATGTATATATATATTAAAAATTTAAAAAAAAAAATATATTTTAAATAAAAATATTAAATTAAAAAAAAAAATTAATTTTTTGAAAAAAAAAATTTAATTTTTTGAAAAAAAAAATTAAAAAAAAAAAATCAATTAAAAAAAAAATGTGGTGGTGGTCGGGGCGCGGCCCGCCCGCTGGGCGGCGGTGGCCGGCCGGGCGGCGCCACGGGGGCGGCCCAGCCGGCCTCCCGGCCCCCGACGGGTGGAGGGCCGATTCGCGCACAGCCCGCCCGCTGGGCGGCGGGGGCCGGCCGGGCGGCGCCACGGGGGCGGCCCAGCCGGCCTCCCGGCCCCCGACGGGCGGAGGGCCGATTCCGAGAATCGGCCCTCCGCCCGTCGGGGGCCGGGAGGCCAGCTGGGCCACCCCTGTGGCGCCACCCAACGGGCGGAGGGCTGATTCCGAGAATCGGCCCTCTGCCCGTCGGGGATCGGGAGGCCGGCTGGGCCGCCCCCGTGGCGCCGCCCAGTGGGCGGGCCGCGCCCCCACCACCACCACTTTTTTTTTTAATTGATTTTTTTTTTTTTTTTAATTTTTTTTTTTTTTTAATTTTAAATTTCAAAATATTATTTTTTTTTTAATTATTTAAAATAAAATTCGTTTTGTTTTAATTTTTTTTAATTTGATTATTTTTTTGTTTTAAATTTATTATTATTATTATTTTGTTAATAATTTTTATTAAATTTTGCCCATTTTTTTTATTTAATTGATTTTTTTTTTTTTTTTAATTTCATAATTTTTCTTTGTTATTAACTTTTACGTTTAGTTTTTTAATATAATTTTATAAAATTCAATAAATTTTATATATATTTTTTTAATTTATTTGGATTTAATATTTTTTTAAAATGTTTTACTTTTTTTATTATTATTTTTTTGTTAATTACACAAAATTTTTATATTTTTTTATTTTAATTAAAATTGTGTATTTAAAATTAGATTTTTTTTTTAATGAAACTTAATTTTTTTAATTTTTTTTTTTTTTTTATTTAATATTTTTTTCTTTTTCTTTTCAATTTTCCATTTTTAATTGATTTTTAAAGTTTTTAAAGTTTTTCGTTTAACAATATTTTTTTTTTCTTTCAAAATTTATTTGGTTATTCATTTATTTATTAAAGTTTAATATTTTTGTTTTTAAATTTAATTTGTTATTTTAACATTAACCATTTTTTTTTAATTTAATAAAATTTGATGTATATACCTATTTTAATTTAAGTTCATATATATATTTTATTTTTTATAATTTAAATTTAATTTATTTTTTATAGTTTATTTGTTTTTTTAATATATATTGTTTTAAATTTGATATTTTCATTGTATTTTATTTTTATTTTTTATTTTTAATTAATTTTCTTTTTTTTTCCTTTTAATTTGAATAGTGTTTTTTATTTTTATTTTGAATTTTTAAATTTATTAAAATTTAATATATTTCCTTAAATTTAATTATTTGTTTTAATTTTTTTTTTCTTTTTTAAATTTAATAAGCATTTTCTTTTTCTTTTTTAAATTTAATTTCTATATTTTATTTTTTATAATTTCCTTCTTTTTTTAACTTGTTTTTTTTTTTTAATTTAATATTTTTATTTTGTTTTTATTTTTATTTTTTAATTTCTATATTTTTTTTTAAATTTTAATCTTAATTTTTTTTTTTTGTTTATTTTTTAAATTTTTTTTTCTTAAATTTTAGGTTTTTTTTAATGATTGAATTAAAATTTTTACTTTGCTTTTATTTTTATTTTTTTTATCTTCATATATTTTTAAATTTTAAGCTTTTAAATGTTTTTATTTTTTTAATTTATTTTTTTTCTTAAATTTTAGGTTTTTTTTTAATGTTTGAATTTTAAAAATTAAAAAATGTTACTTCTATTTTTAAAAATGCCAAAATTATGACACAATTTTTTTTTTTTTGTTATTCCAACATCAACTGGTTTTGTTTTGAGGGTGTTTTTTCAATCCTTTTTTCAAGAAACAATTTTGTTTTTACCATAATTTTATAAAATGTTGAAATTTGACCTTCAAAAAAAACGAAGTGCGTTCTGGAAGACACTTTTTTTTGGGGGTGTTTTTTCAATCCTTTTTTCAACAAACAATTTTGTTTTTAGCATAATTTTAGAAAATGTTGAAATTTGACCTTAAAAAAAAACAACTGCGTTCTGGAAGACACTTTTTTTTTGGGGGGTGTTTTTTCATGTTTTTTGAGAGTTTTTGGGCTAGAGTTCCCGTTTTGAGGTCAGGTTACCTATTTCATCGGTAACAGTGTTTTACTTACAAATTTAGAAATTTAAATATTTTAATAAAATCATTTCACATTAATACAATTAAAATTTTACAAATATTTTACATACAAGTACAATTACAATTTTACAATTTCACATACAATTACGATTAGAATTACAATTACAATTTTAATTTTACATACAATTACATTTATAATTAAAATTTTACAATTACAATCATTTCACAGTAGTACAATTAAAATTTTACAATTACAATCATTTCACAGTAGTACAATTAAAATTTTACAAATATTTTACATACAATTAGAATTAGAATTAGAATTATATTTACAATTATAATTACAATTTTACAAATATTTTACATATAATTACAATTAAAATTACAATTACAAATACAATTACAATCTTAGAATTTTACATACAATTAGAATTACAATTACAATTTTAAAATTTGTCATATATACAATTACAATTACAATCATTTCACAATAAATTAAATATTACAATTACATTAAAAGTTTACATTAAATATTTTGCATACAATTACAGTTAAAATTACAACTACAAATACAAATACAATTTTACAATTTTACATACAATTAAAATTTCAATTTCAATTGCAATCACAGAATAACCTTTAATAAATATCATGGTCATTTAATATTAAATTAATTAATAAACATCACGATCTTGATAACCATCGTACAAACATCATATTCGACTAAAAAACACATTCAAATTCGCTAACATCATCATGATCATGATCATCTACCAAAACACAATTAACATTGTCTAACATCATCACAACACAAACATCAAATATACATCTCATGTCAAATAACTCATGCTATCACATACACATCTATCAGCTGCAAGCTGCATATTAAATGAACATATCTAACATGACCTAACAATATACACTTCATGATGATCACCAACATGTAAATTAAGTACAACTGCAAAATGAACACACACACACACACACACATATATATATATATATAATGTTAAAAATATACAACTGTAATATAAATGTCATGAATCAGCTGGTGGTACAACATTAATAGCATGAGTACTAGTTGAGGCCTGCTTAGTAAATGGTGTAGCCTCGATGGTCAATGGTCCAGCCTGCTCATGATCATGAGTACTGATGGATGTTGCAAGCTGCTGACTGGATGTGGCCGATGGTCCAGCCTCATCTCCATGATGATTGTTGCTAGATGCTAGTGGAGGCTCATGCTCATCTGGCACGACGCAAAGTGAATGATCATGAGATGATGAGTCGCTACTCGCGGACTGTCCATCACGTGTTGCGTCTCTTCGACCATGCCTATAACGTGCAATAGTCCTCCTCATCTGCGTAACCGCTGTCGTAGCTCCTACGACATGCCGCATCAGGATGTACATGTCACACGACATGCCTCTCCACATCTGTAATAGCCTATCATCAGCCTGTATGTCTCTGTAATGAGCGGGCTTGATGCTCGCCTCAACAATCAATGCACTGAGTTGGTCACCCAACTCCATCTTGTATCTAGTATCAAGTCGATTGCACCTAGCAAAAGGCAGTACCGGCACACCAACAGGAGCATGTCTCTTTGCACCAGCCTCCTGATGATCCTCGACATCTGGCATGCCCTGATCATCATCAGGATCCACACTTGGATCATGTGGTGGTGCCGGCATGTCCTCACCATCAAAAGAGCTAATGTCTGCAAAATATATACAAGTACACAACAATAATTAGACAATTTCATTACACAATTTAATAAAAACAAGTTAAAGAACATGTTATAATAAATTTAAATAAAACAGTAATATTACGTCTATCATCTAGCGGCTCATCATCTGTGAAGAGGATGTTGGCACACCCTCACCAATCCAATCTAGCATAAGGACAGGTGACCATAATGAAGGGATTCATCTCATCAACACTGGCTAGCAACTCCAGTGCATCATGTGATATCTTGGCTGGAAACATAGTCTCGCCCCTCTTGGGCATCATCTGCCCCACATAGGCATCCGTGCCTCCAACATCGGCCTACGAGGCTGCCGAAAGAAAGTAGGGCTCATCTCTAGAAACCTCTCAAAAAATAAACAAAAAATCTCTGAAGCAAAAGGGAAGTTGACCCTCCCTTATGCATGAGCACGATATCTATCTAAGGTTGTACAGAACTGTTGTAAAAAAATGGCAGTCCACCTAACAAGCCATGGCTCATGTACTAAACAATCAACATAATATAGAAGCAGGAAAATAATGCGTTGCCCGTCACTGGTTTTGTGTGAAATGGTCCAAATGAGAAGTGAGAGGCACTGCATCTCCTCACTACCAAATGCACCAATATGTAACTGACCTTCAGCGACCTGAAAATCTGCAGGAGACAGTACTGATGCTCCAATGTATCTCTAGGAGTAAACTAACTGAATCCCTGTTACACAACCAGCTGGAACCTCCGGGAACGAGGGAAAATCCACCCCTCTCCTCGATAGCCCTGTAATGAAATACATATCTTCCTCAGTGGATATGTACCACTGGTTAGGACCAACCTGGAAAGCCTGTCAGTGGGCATTCCACCTGCAGATAAGATGTCTCAAAAATAAATAATGGGCCTTAAGGGAAGTAGCCTCCTCATAGAACTTGAGGAGACTTACCTGCCTTAGGAGCCCCTAGGTAGTTGTTGTAATAGGGCGATGGTACGCATCTCTCTCCCTCTCTCGTGCCTCCCATAGACAAACCATGTCATACTGTTCTGCCTGTTTTTGTTGTTGTTCCCCTTCTTCTCTCTAAATCATTGATATATTAAATAATTTTTTTTATTCAATGAGACATGTATTTAGGAATATACATATATATTTTTTTTTGGAAAAAAAACAGACCAGTCGGTGTGCCACAAAAAACAGTCATGCACCGGTTTCGGTGCGTTGTTTTTTTGTCGCGCACTAGGGGCGGTGCCCCAGATGACATTTAGCGCACCGTATGTGGTGCACCTAAAATTTTTTAAAGCACAGTTGACTATGTATGGTGTCAGAGGAGTGGTTCGTTGACTAAAATATATGCCTCGGCGCATATAGTTGTGTCAGCGCACTGACTTCTAGACTAATTACAGTCAACGGTGTGGCCTTTTACTAGGCTGCACCGTTGACCCTGTTAGAATGCCGAATGCGGTGCACTGACAGACACCGGAGCAGATATTTCCATCAACGCACCGCGTTGCTATTCCACATGGTCAACGCTGCAGTTGACTAAATACCGCACCGCATTTTTTTAAAAATTTTAAAATAATATGGTGTGCCTTTCGGTACCGCCCCAGAAACGGTGCAGATACCGTTAGCACCAGTTGCGGTGCGGCCTGTAAATTTTATAGGAAGCACCACTTACCAGTGTGAGCCGAACGTCTCGTGCGCACAGTGCAACAAAAAAAAAATGTCTTAAATGGTTAATTTTAAGGCTATTTTAAATTCTAATTTGCTAAAAAGCTTAATTATGGAAAAACAAGAAAAATACCTATACATTTCACCACCGAGGAGGCATATTGGCTGTAGAATTTGCAAAAGTAAATTTGCCCACTGTTTTGCAAAATCCAAGTTGGAGATTGGTGGGCAATGCACAACAGCAGTGCATGCAATGGGTGCAATGGGAGCACCGATGTCAGGGCATCTCATATAAGGATAAACTGCACCGATGCTTTAGAGCTCTGAAGCACTAAGAAAAGTAAAAAATGTGGTTTTTGGCCATAAATTTTTTTATTTAACCCTGTTTCGGTGCGCGAGGTTTTATAGGCGCACCGGTGCTGTTTCTTATGAACGCACCGGTCGGTTTATGTTTTGGCCGATGTTTTATGATGCACTGGTGCAGTTTCTTAATACCGCACTGGGCGGTTTTTGTTTTGGCGTGGTGTTTTATGATGCACCAGCGCGGATGAGTGGTGATGCACCGGTGCTCTACAGTAATACGATGCACCGAGCGGGTGTGTACAGAGCGCACGGTGTCCTGTGTGCCAATGTTTTGTACACACCAGTGCTTTCTCTTGTCGAGCGCACCCGTGCCTTAAAGCTCTGGAGCACTGAGGAATGTGAAAAAATGGTTTTTTGGCCGTAATTTTTTCTTTTATTTAACCCTATTCCGATGCGCGGGGTTTAGAGGTGTACCGTTGTTGTTTCTTACGAACGCACCAGTCGGTTTCTATTTTGGTGCGGTGTTTTATGATGCACCAGTGCGGTTTCTTAATGCCGCACCGGGCGGTTTCTATTTTGGTGTAGTGTTTTATGATGCACCAACGTGCAAGATTTGTGAAGCACCAGTGCTCTACAGTAATACGACACATTGGGCAGGTGTGTACGGAGTGCACAGTGTCCGGTGTGTCAATTTTTTGTGCGCACCGGTGCTTTCTCTTATAGAGAGCACCGATGCTTTCTCTTGTAGAGAGCACCGGTGCGATTTTGGATGATAAGCGCACCGAGAGGAAAACATCCGCAAAACCCTCCGCCCACCAACCTCCTCTTGTAACCTCCGCTAGAAATGGATGTATGGGGTATTTTTATAAGGGGTTCCTCAAAAACATCTGCTAGAGGGTCTTTCCCTTGTAGTGGTCTCCACTAGAACTGACATGCATGCAATTTTTAATAATAAATCATCAGTTGCATGGCAGATCACTGATTGTGAATTAAATACTATCTAATTCACATGATCTCTCACTAATGTATCAAACAGTTACAACTAGCATAAATGACTTTAACTCACATAACTAAGTTAAACTGATTACAACCTACATTAACTAATGCACCAATACACTCCGAACTCTGTTACAACTAGAATTACTCTGCATGCCTCACCAACTACCCTCAACTCGAAATTCATGACTTAACTAAGTTTATCACACCCAGTTAACTATTACAAGTTATTTTGAGAACTATTACATTTTATTTTCCATCTTAATTAAGGGATAACTAAAATAGATATGCACCAAATTTAGCACCAAGATATTTTCCATTATCTCTTTTCTTGACTTCCAAGATATTTTAGCACCAAGAGATATTTTCCATTATCTCTTTTCTTGACTTCCTTCCCCTCTTACTGGGGCCTGCTTTGATCTTAATTTGATTTTTTTTACCGTTGTCCTTGGCATCCTTTTTTATTGCTTGGCCTTTAACCATTCAGTCTTGCAGGTGGTGTACAAACCGTTGGATTGACTGACAGTGTCGGGGCAAGTGCGTGA
Organism: Pinus albicaulis; assembly: GCA_034641835.2. Lineage (NCBI taxonomy): Eukaryota > Viridiplantae > Streptophyta > Pinopsida > Pinales > Pinaceae > Pinus > Pinus albicaulis. The sequence continues at coordinate 911,909,840 of CM076570.1, forward strand.
CCAGTCTTAAAGAAACACCTATATATAAATTAAAGGTACCTGTATATTGCAACAGAATTTCAATAATTGGTTTAGTGAAACAATAGTGAAAGAGATCCGGACTTTCAGGAGTAACATCCTCATATTTAGTAGGGCAATACATGTCATCATTCCTCCTTCCAGTCGTCTAACAAGTTATAAGGGTGTCAATAAGAAGTTTCTTTGCCTGTCGCGACAAAAAATGCATGGCAAGAATTTTTCCATTCTCCTGTTGCATATTAACAGAACCAAGGCAGTGACTCCCCTGAAGAGAAGTGAAATCCCTCATAACCCAAACCTTTTCCCATGGAAGAGGATGAAAAACCCAACGAATCAAGCTGAAATCCCGCAATTAAGACAGATTCCCATTGAAACAGGAATGAAACCCCACAACCCCGACGGAATAACAGCTGTAAGACCCTCTTGACCCTAGAGAGTAGAATGAGCATCACAATAATTGAAGTCTAAGCCCCCCATATTACAAAAAAATTGAGTGTGTAAAACCCTGAATGATGAATTCAACAGAGCGCTCTCGACGAAAGGGTCATTTGAAGCCATGCAATAATTTTCATAAGATTGGCGAGTCAAACTGTTTGGGTTGCATACAAAGCAGAAGGTCAGGAGAATGGTATAGGGAGGAAAGGAAGCAAGACATGCAAGTTTCATATGAGAAAAAGCCAAGCGAAAATCAATACATGCAGAATTCAATTGACTGAAAACATGGTTGATTATACACCTTAACAACAACCAGCAAAGACTATACTCCTTAACAAAAACCAGGAGACACCCTGACTTGGAGAACTTAGAACCCACAGTGCCCATGTAGATGAGGTTTGCAACATAGAACCCAATACCCCATAATAGAACCAGAAGACAATTATCATATTCTACCCAATCCTGAGAACTAGCATTGTTCCATAACCCAGACAATAAATAAAACCCCCAGAAGATTATAGAATTATCAAACGCGGGGATAATAACCACGCTGAAGACGTGAGATCCATCTCCATTCACGGCAACAAGCATGATGTATAGGCTGAGAACGTACCAGGTTAAGGAATGTGAACCTGACGTCTAGCCCTGCTCCCGCGCGGCAGCTCCCTTATCTGCTCTCTCCTCCACCATAAACTACCGGAATAAGTTACCACCTTTCCCCTCACCACCATTCATAACTTCCTTAACATGTCGGCGTTGTTTCCCACATTGCTCTGACATCATGAGTTAGCTATCACCGTCATTTACGTCAGTCATTATGTGGTGTGGGTGGTAGTACCTACCCGCTTGTTCTCGTGTCCAAATCAAACAACCGTATGGCACGCACGACCTCGTGCCACCTCTCCTCTCCAATTCTCCACTCGGCACCCCCATTGTTACTTGAAATTGTATTGTCTATTTCCTATCAAGAAAACCGATTTATCTATTCATTTTAATGTAGATTTAATAATTTGAATGATAATTTTATAATTATATAAAAATATGAAAAAATAAATTATTTATATTTTTTATGTTCGGCATTGGTAAAGGTACGTTATAGTCATGTCTTATAATAACACCCGAATAAAATGGGGAATGGGGAATTGAACCGGTGACTTCACATCTAAGAGTGCTTTAAAAACACACCCAATCACAATTTAGAATTGAACCCCTGACTTAACATCAAAGAATGCTTTAACAACACACCCAACCACAATCTATCCAAAATCTATAAACAAATTTAAATTTAAGAGTTAATTAATATTTAAAATTTCTCACCCATTACTATAATGAGTATGCAATAATACATGTGGATAATAATTGGTCAAAAGAATTGATAATAATTGGTCAAAAGAATTTTTTTGAATCCATAGTGTCATTAATTTCTTGGACTAATCTAGAAAAGATCCAAAATCAAACCTCATTGCCTTATAACACCAAAAATATATCGAACAACCTACAGAAAATAATTTTAAAATAATTTTAAAAACTATTTCATCTCAAATATTAATACCCTTTGTCTCTAACCCTAAAAGCTTCTTTCAAAGACTGTTTCATCTCAAATATTGATGCCCCATTTGTCTCTTGCGGTTCCCAAAAGCCATAAGTACCCTTTCTCTCTAACCCTAAAAGCTTCTTTCAAAGACTATTTCATCTCAAATATTGATGCCCCATTTGTCTCTTGCGTTCCCCAAAAGCCATAAGTACGTCTGTAATTCCAATAACGCTTTACCTTTTCTTGTCATTCTCCATATCAGGTTGAGTCCCGTCTCTTGACTGCTGCTTCACGTGCCCTCCATCCATGACTCTTGAATTTCTTGCCCAGTTTGTGGCACAAACACCGTACCCTTCAGAATTACTTTCAACTTTTTCGTTTCAGGAGAAACTCTTCCACCGAGAGAAGCCGCTTTGCACTTAACACCGTGCCTCTTTTTCTTTCCAACGCCTTTTCCACCTGATGATTTCAGAGAACTTTTCTTCGATTTGCCCACGCTCAAAGACTGACTTTTCTTTGAGTTGTCTACGGTCAAAGACTGGATCTCTTGCTCTATGACTGGGCTTCTATCCTGCACAGAATCGAATATACATTGCTCACACTCAATCACAGTACAACAGAATCCCTACTACTATACCAGATTGTTTTTAAAACTGACTATCTAATATTGGGAATTTAACTATGATTAGTTGATATTGGAGTAATTTGGACGAAACTCAAAATCAAATTTAACTACAGCCACTGTAACACGAAAAGCATATCCCATGTCATATAAACCACATATACCAAAAAATTATATTAAAAAAAGGAGATTCCGCCTCACTATAAACCCTTTATAAACTATTAAACCCCCAAAACCGCCATTAAATATCAAACCCAAAAAACCCCTTTAAAAGGTCTCAGAAATATGTCAAGGATCGAACCTGGGGCGCCAAGATCCATTCTCCTCGGAACCAGTCTTGAGCTGGGCGTAACTCTGAATGGGTATATGCCTTGACAGTGCAAGTGTCAGGGAAATAGACCACCCAAAGATTCTCCTCCGCTCCCTCAGAAGCTTTGACAATGACACCACGCCACCAGCAGTCAGTGTCATAAGCTTCAACTGCATCCCCAACAGAGCAATGGAGAGGCAACTGAATGTGGGGTGGAATGGGTCTGACTTCACTGTGCAGCCACACCTCCTCCACCAATGGCTCTCCATCATCTGTAACAAACTTATCATATCGGATCTTGCAACGCCGGCCACCTGTGGTAACAGTGAGGATAACTCCCTGAAACCAAGCCCCACCATAACCCTCTTCGCTGCTGCACACCTCAACCCTCATTCCTTTCCTAAACCCCTTATTTCTAAACCGCCCACCTGCAGCATGTGATGGGTAACGGAAAAGGCCAGTGATGCCACATGGCTGATTTTCTGTCGCCGTCTGTTCTTCTTCAGCGGAATCGCTTACCAGAGCGCTTTGGAAACAGCCGGAATCTGGTCCATCTGCAGCGTCCCCGCCGTTAGAAGACGTGTAATTTTCCGTCGTGCAGGACTCCGTCGGCGATCCGGTGCAGAACGAAGGCGAGCCACCGGATTCCGCCAACAGAGGTTCACCGATCTGATGGAGAAGGTTCATTTCCGCAATGTGGAAACCAACCTGATCAGCGCACAGCTGAAGGTTTGTGCAAGGTTTTTATTGACTCCAGTAAACACAACGGTCAACTTGAGCGGCGAATACTTCGAAGGTCAGCAGGAAGCAGCACGGTAAATATTACGATGTCCCGTAGGAAACAACGTGGCAAATTGAAAAATCTTTAGGTGATAATTATATCGGAAAAAATATCGTTCACGCGTTTTTAACTGTGATTCATTTTCAAACTAATTGATTCCAAGTCACCAAAAAAAAGTCCGCTGTAGTTATGGATCACAGAATCTAAGTTCTTGAAATTAAAAAAAATGAAAAAAAAAAAAAAAACTCCATTTTTGTTATGGATCACAGAATCCCAAGTTCATGAAAAAAAAAAAGGCAATGTCAGAAAGCTGAGTAGGAAACAAGAGGGGCCTGATTTTAATATTAATTTTGAGAAATTAATTTCGCCGACCCGGTTTACGGAGCCTGTCGTCGTCATTGTGGGCTCCATTGCTTACATCATCATTTACGTATTCATAATTTCGAGGAAGTTATATATAATAATTTAATTAAACTACAAATTAATTTCGAGGAATGATATACAATACTTTAATTAAGTATTCATAATTTCGAAGAAGTTATATATAATAATTTAATTAAAGAGTAAATGAATTACAAATTAATTTCGACGAATGATATACAATACTGTAATTAAAAGGAACGGAACGACAAATTCAGGAACATTTATTTTTCAAAGCTGTATGATAGGTTTATTGATTTTTTTTTTTTTAATTGAAAGTTTAGATTGATTCTCAAAAATATATACTCAATGCATGTTTTCTCTGAATGCTTTTTAATTGTTGTAGTGTGTTACAAAGTTTTTTAAGCTATATTAACTTTTAATAAATTTTAAAAATTATATTTGTGCCACATGTCTTTTTGTCTACTAATTTGCCAGAGATTTGAGACTATTCCAATTCTAATATGTTCATATTTTAATTAGATGAGAAACTAAAATATACTCAAATTTTTATTATTTCTCAAGTTAAATTAGATTATGGCTGCCTGTCTACGGATTTTCTAGGAGTTTGAGATTATTGCAATTCTAATAAGTTCATATTCTAATTAGATGGAGAAATTAATATATAAACAAATTTATTTAGAAAAATGATTCATTTTACAATAAGATGTGTAATTCCTTTTTTTCTCAAGTTAAAGTTGACCCATAACCATTTTATACATGGTTAATGAGGTAAATGTATGCATTGGTAAGACATTCTTCCTTTTGCAATAGTTTTTTTTGTTATATTTATGAAGCTTTTGGCTATATCAACCACATTAATATTTTTAATGTGGTTGTACAAGTAACAATAATAATTAAGTTAAAATTTAGTTTTTTTATGATTTTTTGTAAATCTTGGTAATGTGAAATGTATCATAAAGTAATAGACATTTATCAATTATTTAATTTGTATAATTGGACTAACAACTTTTATTTTAAATATATTTTTCATTTTTCAAAAAAATAAAAAATAAAATCATCCACCTAAATAATATTTATTCACAAATTTATTAAATTCTTGTTTATAACCCTCAGGTCCTTAATAAGTAATTCCACAATCATCATAATATTTTTTAAAAGAAACTCTAGCCTAAAGAACATATACATCAACTAATTGATCAATAATTCCTTAACCTCACAAAAAGGTTTGAATTTGTATATTATTATTACATCCTCCACTCAAATAATAAGAACTAGCTAATATGAACTATTAATGAATCACAACACTTCGGGCACTTATAAGTGATGAATAAATGGGACAATTCAAACTTGATACATTTTTATTTTAGTGTTATATCTTTATATTACGGATGAGGAATATAAATGTTTTAGTCCTCAAGGGAATAAATGCTTGAAGCCATTATAAGGAGATACTCTCTATGAGCTCAATATGTCACATATGGGAATTGAACATAGGTGGGGAGGATGACAACATTTCTCCCAACCAACTAGGCTACACCCAATTCACTTATCCTTTGAACAAATATCTCTATATTCCATGTGAGGAACATACATATTTTGTTCCTTGAGGGACCGTCAATTAACAAGGCTTGAAACCATTACAATGATAATACTCATCATGAGTTCAACATGTCACATGTAAGAATTGAAACAATTGAGAGGATAACAATATTTCTCACAAACATTCAAGTTGCATCTAATGACTTTTTCAATATCTTGATGCACTTATGGATGTGGTGGTTTCAACAGGGTTTGATGGTTGATTCTCCAAGTCCTCCTTTGTTCAAAGCAATGGCTTTACATATAATGATTCTAGGTGTAGGAAAAGTACATCACAACCCTAAACTTGCAAACCAAAAAGCGATGCATAGTTAAGGAGATTTTGTGGGGTTAAAATTTTTGTCTACTCTTTGGCATGAACTACAATCTATCAGTAGCTTGTGAACTCGGTGCTTGGCCTAGGAACCCATGGCTTATTGTCAAGGTTGAAAATGTGTAATGTGTGAGCTCGCATAAATGAAGAGTAAAATGCAAAGGTCTCAGGGGATAAACAAAGTTAAGAAGGATTCCATCAATGCAAATGTAGTCTAGTGAGAGATCTTCTTGGCAGAAGGGAAAGAAAAAAATTTACATGTGCTAGAGATAATAGAAAAAATAAAAGAATTAAAGTCCATGAGGACTAAGTTTGAAGGATGCATGAAAAACTAAGACAAACAACTCTAGGAAATTGAGAAAAAAATGAACTCAACAATGACAATAACTAATAAAATAACCAACTTTATCAACACCTTGATGATTGTTAGAAATTGTAGCAATAACGGCTAAAATTGACTTGTTCCTTAGTCAAATTTAGTAATTCATTTTTCCACATCAGCAAGATCACTTGGATTGTAGTTAACTTGTGTGGCATGGCTTTCTCTACTAGTTTATTCAGCAAATTTGAGTTGTAGGCTAGAAGTAGAGTTTTGCAGTAGTGATTTCTAAAATTTAGTAATCTAGTTCATTTATTTTTAGTTTGGCTCAGTTAACTAAGCTCAAGTACCTAGTTGAGTCAGTCAAATGTCACTTGAGTAGTAGAGTTATTGTTAACTTATTGATCTCTTAGTTAAACTAGTCAAAAAGTGCGGGACATATTCCTCCTCTGAATTCGGTGGACATTCAGCGGTGGCAAATGGATCATTATTGGCAGAGATGAGATATTGGGGGTGGCTGCAGATGCATACCCTAGTAATTTATTATTGGATACATTACAACAAAAAGGGATATTATTATTAGCTCAATTGATACAAGGATGATAGGGGTTTTTCCCCATCTAGAAGGACGCATCTCGGATGGGTTTGTCCGGTCTATTAGCTTTTGAATGGAAAATTTACTTATAAAGACTGCGAGATGCTAGACTCTGTCATTGAAATGAAGTGGATACTCTTACCTGGGGTGGTAGATTTTTTCAGAACTCGGCAGTTGTATCTAAGACATATGGTTTTATATCACATGTGGGCACTACATATACTATTATTCCTTAGTTCAAACACATATGGAAATCCCAAGCGCCACTTAAAATTATTCCCTTTTCATGGTTGGTTTGGAGGAATCAGGTCCTCACTTGGGATAATCTGTGCAAAAGGAGTTTCATCGGTCTAGGTTATTGCACACTCTGTTGGGCTGCTCCCGAATCAGTATCACATCTCCTCCTCCACTACAAATTTTCTTTAACAAGCTGGTATCGTATTTTGTCTCTATGAAGGATTCCTCCCACCACTTTCCTCTCTATGGAACATTGCCTCCATTAGGGAATCTACGAGGGGGGAAACACACCACTCATCCCACTGTATACATTCTGGGATATTTGGAAGGCATGCAATCAGTTCATTTTCAACGGGACTCCTATTTGTATGCACTTTATTATTTCTAAGACCCTGTCATGGCTTGAATTCAGACTCATTCATTGTGTGATCACATTCGACTCATCACACAAATTCAAATCTCCTCATGTTACTCTGTCCGATGGAATTTTTTATGGGGCCTCCCAACGGGGTTTGTGTGGTTGCGGGGTGTGGCTCTGGATCGATGAACACACTTCCTACAAACTACATTGGCATGGTGGTCGGGGATCCAACTCCCAGGTGGAGTTGATTTCTTTATGGGGTCATCTTTGGCATGACCTCTCCATGCACATCTACTATTTACACATTTACGAGGATTCAAAAACTATTATGGATGGCTTCAGGGATATCACTTGTTTTGACCCTTTAGATCTCTATGGATGGTGGAAAGGGACCATGCTACTATTACAACAATTCCAGCACTACACCATCAACCATATATATCATGAGCTAAAATTTGTTGCAGACTCACTCTCCAAGAGGGGCATCAATGATCTAGAAGGATATATGCTAATTATTTTTACTACTAATGGTGTTGGGGTGGCTGAGGACAATATCACCATCCCATAAATACTTTTTGATTTGCTTTTTTTTTTTTGGGTTTGCATTTTCGGCTTGTTGTTCAGTTTACTTTCTCTTTATATGAAGAATCATTGCTGACCTTATTTCACATTTCTGATTGCTTAATATTGTATACTTTGTATGTGGAATGCTATGATGTATGCTTGGTATGTACCTAGGATACATGTCAAAAATTACATCTTATATGATATTTGACCTGATGTAACTTGGTTTATTTTTTAAAAAATGTCAGTTTTTTTTCTTCTGAAAAAAAATACTAGTCAATCAATTAAAAATAACCGAGACATGCATGTAATTCGAATTTCCTAGTTGGAGTGGATAAAAAGGCACATTGTAATTATAAATTGTATGCTAGTGGAGTGTATAGGCTTGGTAGTTAAACATGTGAATAATTCAATGGGAATTGCACAAGAAAATAGGAGAAAATTTCTATCTTTTAGGAGGTAATTTCCTACAGGATTGCACAAGGAAATAGGAGCAAGTTGGGGCCTTGAATTGGCTAATTTTTTGCTAGAGCAGGACAGACAGTAGGTGAACAAGTTTACTATCCAAGGTGTGCTTAAGGATCGAAGCAAGACATTGTAATAGTTTTTCATTCTCATCTAATTAATGAAAATCAATGGAGGGGCTTTTCCAAGTTGGTTTCCCATGTAAAATCATTATGTTATTGTAGTTTTAATGGTTGCATGTCATTGCATGTGTTTCTAAATTGTGATTTCCATTCCGCGGAATAATAGAGGAAATTTGTAATCTCTTGATTTTTGTTCGATTTCATCAGTAGTAGAAAATTTCTATTAATTTATATATGGTATTAGAGCGAAAATCACACTAGAAACTAGTTTATAGATCCTCTCCTTCAGAGATTTCGATTTGCAAATTTAGTGAAGTAGTTTTTCTTCAGTGCGGAAAAATATCTTTCAACAGATTGACATTGGATTATGTCCTTAATGGAACCTCAAATTTCATATCTTGAAGGACATGATGGAAGCAATGCTTGATAATAATTTTTTGTTGGAGTCACCAAAACTGAAATTCCAAAGCCAGTAGTATCGAATGCATAGATGTTAGCCCAGTGGAAGAAGGATATCGCAAAATCCAAGAGGATCATCCTAGAGGGCGTGAGAGACGACATACTCTCGAATTTACATGGCAAGGAGACTCCCTTTTCTATGTGTAAGAACCTTACTAAGCTATTCGAAAATGGTAGTGATGCTAGGGAAGTGGCATTGAGGGACAAGCTCAGAAAAATCCGCATGGAGAAAGGAGAAACCATTCCACATTACCTTTCCAGGTTCACTCAGTTTCGAGATGAGCTTGGAGGAGTTGGAGAAAATATTACCTCTTTATAAATAGTGTGTCTAGATCTCCTAGGCCTTCCAAAATCCTAGCACAACTACGACTCTGTAAATAGAAGGGACAAATTGCCAAATTCAGAGAGATTGTGGTCTGATTTGGTGCAGGAAGAAATTTGGAAGAACACTAGTGATGGAGTAACATCCAAATTTGAGGAAGAGAATTTTTCCTTGGTTGGGAAGGGAAATAAGGGTAAGGGAAAGAATGACCAAAGCAAGCAAGGGTCTAATGAGAACAATGGCATGAAGAAGGACCTAAGAAAGATAAAAAAATTTCACTACCATGGATTTGGGCACTATGCATCAAAGTGTTCGCACAAGAAGTCTAACAAGAATCCTTCAGGAAGAACAGGGGTTGAAGCACTTTCCTCATAATTCAAATTAGAATTCACCCTAATTGCATGCACGACAAGCATTGTAATGGGGAGCACGTGGTATCTTGATTCACGTGCCTTGTTCCATATGACAAGATGCAAAGAATTCTTTAGTATACTAGAGGAGAAGGATCTCCAACTGCACATAGAACTTGGGGATGATGGGCAGTATAGTACCAAAGGAATTGGTACCGTAACCTTTAAGAGGGAGTTTTACTCCTATTTTACCATGGAGATTTTGAATCTTTAAATAGGCTTTATCACCATACCATTCTCCAATATCATGGTTTATCAATACTACATGTCCAAAAACCCATAACTCACTTCATATGACACTTGTTCATATGAATTTAATTATTTAGATTAATTTAAAAAACTTTATATGTACAAGTATCATATAAAGTGAGTTATGGTTTTTTGAAAATGTGGTATTGATAAGCCACGGTATTGTCCCATAGTATTGTAACGAATCCTATTTATAGATTAATAATCTCCATGGTAAAATGGGGTAAATCTCCAAGGTTAAGAATTTTGTTCCATTATTATTTTTTTGCTAGGTAATCGTAGTAGCTACAACCCAAGAGCATTTAAGCCATAAAAATCACCGAGAATCGCTCTTGGTGTGAGCCACAACATCCCTTTATCATGACTAGTTTTTTGTCCATAGAGTTTCGAATTGGTGACCCTTTCACCACTAAACGCCTTAACAGAACACCATATCACCCTCTATTTACGGAGTAGTCTTTAAGTGCAAATTTTTTGGAATTTTTGGTGGATTTCTAGCGAGAACTTGATTTTTGTTGTTTTAACTTGTTTTCTTTACTGCATATTTGGATTCAACAGCCAGGAAAACCCTGGGGCACTTGGATTTTGCAGAGCTCGCCCATCAAACTTGTAATTTCAATGAATCTCTATCAGATTCTAGACAATAAAAAATTAAACCGTAAAAATTTTCAAACAAGTAAGATTAACCTACATTTATTGATTATTGATTCTTTACTGACATTTTCCTAGAGCAACTCCTGAGGGAAATTCCCTTGATTTTCCCGCACATGTATATTATGCAACACGTAGATTCCCTGCCAATGAAGTTTTAGATTGGATTCAATTGGAGCCCTCCACCTCACATTATATTTGTCGTTGATCTCATTAATCACTCCTAATAGTAGGTGCACTTAAAGACAACTCATTATTTTAGGACCTACTTGCTTGTTCCACTTTGAAAAATGCATACATATTTAACTTATATATTAATTTTTTATAATTATCAATAATAACAATTTAAAAATAAAATTATATTTTTGTTAATTTTTATGATGGTTATATTTGAACAACTTGAAATGTATCATGAAATAAATTTCTTTAATGTTTATTATGAATTAATATCTATTAATGTAATTTTTATCAACGATTCATTTTATTATACCTAGTTAATCAGTTTGTCAAACTATATTATATTTTACTTTTAATTAATTTGTATTTTTTTTAATGAAATATTTAAATATTATATCAAATATTTGATAATTATATATGTATTTTCTTTTAAATGTATTCCAATTTTTTGATTGGTCAAGGAAAATGAAATCGAGTTGTCTTTAAGTGATACTTTTTGAAAAGTTTCTAGTTTATTTCCAATCTAATTTGTCTAAAATCCCTCATGATTCATTGAAATCACAAGGTTGATGGGTGAACTCTCCACAATATAAGTGACCAAGGGGTTTCTAAGGGTACTGAATTCATATATCCAATCAAAAAACCAATTTAAACAACACAAATCAAGATTTCACCACAATTTTTTGCCATATTCTAACAAAAAATCCACGGGAAACTCCAAAAAGTCGCACTTAAAGACAATTCCCACTGAAATGACTAAAACAAAACTCTTTGAGATAAATCACATTGATAACTTTAAGTCTACGAGTTTCTAAACCTAATAACATTAAAATGACTAATTTTATGTGCTTTAAATTTACTCTATAAATATATATCAATACCAAAAAAATCACATAGCAAACTATCTTCCTAGTTGAACAAGTGTTCTCCAACTTGGTGTACCTCTCTTTTATAGGGCTTAACAATAAAAAAGGATCGACGAATCCATCGTTTCACCATTTCCTCCTCTAAAATTGGTAGTTCACAAACTGGGTGTACCTCTCTTTTACAGGGCTTAACAGTAAAAGAGGATCCACGAATCCATCGTTTCACCATTTCCTCCTCTAAAATTGGTAGTTCATATGGGATTGTCAACCTAACCAAACCTAATATATGAAAAGATTATTATTGACAACTGAATTTAGGAAGCTGAATCCAATAAGGTGGTATTTATACGTTTAGTTTGTATTTATTTTTTAAGATATTTAAATTTTAGATTGTTTGTTTATTAATCTCCTTTTGATTTTGATGTATTTTTGTTACTTATTCTTTAAAATTGATTGATTTTTTCACTTTTATCTTGAAAATTAACTATATTAATTGGTTCAAATAGTCAAGCAAATCTTAATAATCTCATTAATTCGAAAAACATTATTACTCATATTTAAATTTATTAAAATAAAATTACTACAATAATAATGATAAGTTAAATTTGTTAGATTTCTTAAATTTATATAAATATAACAGTCTTTAAATTCATTTATGCATTACCTTTAAAAAAAAAAAAATGGTGAAAGATAAAAATTTAAGAAAACATATATCACCACTATTTTAAGAACATTTTTTTTCTTTTTAGTATAAAACTTTTGAGAGTTGTTCAAAAAAATTTCATACATTATTTTTTCAGATATCCTGATAACATGATCCGGTCCATCCGGTTTGACATATGATGATGTGCTTCCCGATGTGGTATACCATTTATTTAGAGGTTTTAATTTCAACATGTTTTAACATTTTGTGACCTTGTTACCGGTGGAGGGGAAGGTCGCCCCAGGTGTTAAATTTGACGCTCGTTTACTTGTTTTTTCCCTTTTTAATCCGGTTAAATTTGATGTCTGTTTATCTATTTTCCCCTTCTTTAAGTATAAAATACAATTTATTTTAAATTAAACACGTCAATGTTAAGGCATATAAAAAAATGAGAAGTTTTAAATTATATATATATATATATGTTTTGTATATTTATTTATACGTTAGGTGAAAAACACATATATCATTAACTTTCAGTGGCGTAGTGCATGCATGTTATTTATCGTGAAATAGTGGTGTACGCTTGACATTAATGGCGATGACAATGAATTCGACATATATTTATTATAGTAAAAGGTTTCGTGCGACTAAATGGATATGGAGATTGGAGTTTCTTGAAAACAATTTAATCTAGGTTGTGAAAGTTGTCTATAATTATTTTTCTTCTCCTTTTGGTCAGAAATATTCCATCATCGAACAGGTTGTACTCGTTTACTTAACAAGTTGGACTTGTTGGTTTCATTTGATAAACTCTGAGAATGATAAGGATACTTTCACCGCTCTTAAGCTAGTCTAGTCAATGACCCGTGAGATAATCATTGTTCAAAGGTTCCGGAATCGATCCCCATCTGACACTGGTTCTAGTTAGTGGTGATGGAAGAGTCCACGGAAACCACAATGAAGCAGCATTTGGAATCATCATCACCTTGGATTAGGAATGGAGAGGAGGTGGAGGTTGATGGCATCCATCCAATTCTGAAGCGACCCTGCAAGCACAGATATGACGATAGTTTCTATAAATGCCTCATTGTGCTTAAACAAACCAAGGCGATGCATAGCCTCAGCATCATCCTTTGAACAATAGAGAAGCAACATGCTCTATACTACCTATGATATTATGAAAATTGGGTATCCATTTTTTAGTTTTGCCTATGCCTCAGGTAGCCTGCGATTCAAGTTTTTTGCCACCTCTAGGCTCCACTTATCCACACTCACAATAAGAGCAGTGACCACACCACATGGGCGGAAGCCACTGGTTGGTCGGCATGCCTGCAAACCAGCAACAACCTGAATAAACCAAATTACTTCTATGCGGTATTAGAGCACTTTCGATTCCAGCATATTCAGTGAGAATGTCTCTCTTGCTCTATTTCGTTCTAGCCAATCTTAATCCACAAATATGGAGGGGGTCAGTTGCTCAAATTCATAAAAGCTGACAGGCCACTTCATGTCTCTAGTCTGTTTTTTGAGTTTTGGAAGCGATATTTCTTGCTACACAGGTCCTCAAAATTCACGGTATGAATATCAAAAAATCAAAATTTCTTTTCTTGACATTTACATCACATAAATTCTAATTTAGTGAGTATATATTTGGATTATATCAAAATTTAAATTGAATTTGCTTCTTATGATAATTATTTAAATCTATAGTACACAAATACTAATTTATTACATATGCCAAGGGAAATATATCGAATGGGTCTACTTGAAAAATTACAACATATATATCTAAATTTATTTGATTTGAAAAGAATTAAAATAAAATTTAAATTTAATAGTTTCTCGTTAAATCTATGAAATTTTAATCTGAATTTCTCCAATATTGAAAACATTGAATAGAAAGAACTTCAACTCATTTTCTTTTATCCAAACATAAATTAAATTGAGATTTTTTTTTCTTTCCTTTTTCTTTTTTCTCTCTAAATTTATAGCATTTACAATTAATTTCTCAAATATTGAAAATATTAAATAGAAAGAACTTCTAATATTAGTCTTTTTATCTTTGTAAATCTTGACATCAATGAATATATTATCACAATATTAATTCAAAATTTTTGGTATATATATATATATATATATATATATATAAGTATATATAAATTATTGAGCTCTCCCAGCCATAGTAACCTCACTATAGATTCAATGAATATATTATCACAATATTAATTCAAAATTTTTGATATATATATATATATATATATATATATATATATATATATATATATAAAAGTAAGTGAGTAAATATAAATTATTGAGCTTTCCTAGCCATAGTAACCCCACTATAGGTTCGAGTCATGGGATAGCACCTTATAGTTAAATTTTACAATCGTCCTCTCTCTATTAGGGAAATTATTTATTATGGTAATTTGTTCATTTATGTATTTTAGCTTCTAGCTTCTCTTTTAGCATATAGAAAGCAGTGCAAAGGGCAAAAGTGAACATCACTGTTATGGAAAAATATTTTTAAAGTAATATGCAGTTCAATTCCTTTTAATGTCTTTTTTTTTTGCGTTGTTATAATTTGATAATAATATTTATGAGAGAAATTTATTTTGTAATTTTAATTATGTGTAGTTAAAAATATAAAACTTATTCTAAATTTCTTGCTAAGTGAATATAGAAATAGAGATGATGAGATTATGATTGAATATAAAAGCAACTCACATAAAGTTTTGGAAATATCACATTTCTCAGCACTGCTTTCTCCCCCCTTATCATCAAATCTGTTTAATTTTCTGAATCTCTAAAATGTTACTTTTAAACCTGAATTTCAAGGAATAAAAACTTTTATTATTAAACCTTGTTTTGGTTAGACATAAATATTGTTTTGGTTACATAACTTTAATGACAATGGTAATAAAGATTTTTTTTTTTTAATATTTAGTTATAAGCTGATAGCTAAAGTAAAATGGTGAGGTTTACCTTATTGTCTTAAAAAAAAAAATTATTGATTTTGGTTTTATAGGAAAAATATTATGGGTAAAAATATATTTTAATAGTTATGTGAAGGGTAATTTAAAAATAAAACCTTCATAAAAATATTCTCTGATGGGTAAGGGCACCAGTGAAATTTAACCCCTAGTCACCCCTCTCATGTATGTGCTTTCAAACTCAATTTCGTTGCAAATTCATCTTCTTATATATAAATGTGTGTGTGTGTGTGTGTGTGTGTGTGGATAGAATTAGTAATTTTAATTATTTATATGAGAATTTTAATAAAATTTTAATTTTTTATTAATTAAAATGTAATTTTAAATATTTAAAAAATTAGTAACATAAAAAAAACCTTTTAAAATACTTATATTTTAAATATAGAATTTATATGGAAATTTCAAATAAAATTAATTATATTTTTAAAAAAGGTAATTTGAGCGAACTGGAGGAGTGTTGCGGCCGTCATGACCTAGGCGCAGGTGTGTCCCTCTCTGCTGCTGCTGCAGCCCGTTCCTAGGTGCATGGCCCCTCTGGTGGACATCCCGGAGGCAGCCTCTCTGCTTGATCATGGCCATACCTTTTCGGCGTTGGTCAATTCTTTAAATCCACCTCGGCCAAGGCTAGCAATTTCCAAGTTTGTTAAGAAACTGGAGGGCATTCACGAAGTATATCTTCCCCCTGCGATCCCTCAAATTACAGCTCTCTCGCTCACCGAGAAAGGCCTCATTGGTCAATTTACAAGACTGTGGTCCTCGTCGAAGACGGTTCAAAAATTTGTCAAATGCAACTGGACGGACAAGATCAATGGGAAAATTTCAATCAGATTCTGTGGCAGGGGTTATTTCACATTCCATTTTGAGACAAAATAAGACAAGGATTTTATATCAAGGAATGGGCCATATTTCATGGATACTAGAGGGCTTTACCTAAACAAATGGACTCCAGACTTTGATCTGGAACTTGATGTACACAATGTTGTCCCTGTCTGGGTTTGGCTCCCTCACCTCCCCTTATATTACTGGGGCAATGATTCAGTCAGAGCGATTAGGAACACAGTAGGAAAATTCATTGATAGAAGCGAGCCGAAGGACAACATGCAAGCATGTTCCAGAATCTACGTTGAAGTGGATCTGGGGAAATGACTTCCGGAGGAAATCAAACTAAAGGTCGACAACTGGACTCACATTCAACAGTTGGACTACGAACAAATTCCTTTTAACTGCAAGGTATGCCATGAATATGGTCATTTTTCTAATAGATGCACTAAATTTATTGAGGTCGAAAACTCTGATCCATAAGAATAATGGGAAACCATAAAAAATAAGAAGACTGTGACAAACCTTAGAAACACCGAAGCTCCATCTTCCCAACCCTCTCATTCTACCCTCCCGCTTAATCCCCCCTTATCAAACCCCTCCTTAACCCCTCAGCAAACCCCTAAACCCCCTCTTAACTCATCCTCCAAACCTTCCCTTACCTCCCCTAATCCCTTCTCCTCCCTTGCCCCTTTAGAAGAGGACCCTCCTCAGCCCTTCATCCCCTCTCCTATACAAGGATCCACTCCTCAGATCTCCCCATCCAAGTCTTGTCCTCCATCCCTCTGCTAAAACTTCTTCTACTTGGATTGTCACAAGGAACGCAGCCAAAGAGCATGGGGTTACTCTGAAAACCCTTAAAAAAACTGACCCCGAAGGGAAATAATCCAAACATCATCGAGATGAAGTAGCCTAGAAGGATATTTCCCTTGGAACCCAGCACCTAATAGAAACTTTCATTGGAGGGAATATCAACAAAGAAGCAAGTCAACATGAATCAGGAGGGAAGACAGGTCCTCAACCTGCATTCCTGAAATGATGAAATCCCTCTCTTTGAATTGTAGGGGACTAGGGAACCCCTCTAAAAACACCGCTCTAAGAGACCTTCTTAATCAAGAAAATCCTGACATAATTCTCCTTCAGGAAACTAAATAAGGAGAAAGAGACATGGTGAACATCATAGATAAATTAAATAATAACATGGGCACTGTGGTGGAATCCAAAGGTGCCTCTGGAGGAATAGCTACTATTTGGAATCAGAATGCTTGGAAACAAATGACAGTCGTCAAGACTCAGGACTGGATCAAATTCAATCTTCAGAATACACAAGAGAACATTGTGGTAACTGTTTACAATATATATGGACCAAATCATTACAAGGAAAAAGAAGTTCGTTGGAGCACCATGAAAGAAGATATAGACAGTGAGGATAATAACAAAATCATCATCGGAGGGAACCTAAACTTGATCCTGCATGCCAATGAAAAAATAGGAGGCAATTTTAATTCTAATCCTTCAAGAGACCAGCTAGAAACAATTATCCAAACTCATGATCAGGTTGACATCATTCCCAAAAACCAAAAATTCACCTGGAGCAATCGAAGAATCATAGCTGGGAACATAATGGAAAGGCTTTATCATTTTATTGTGGATGTCTCTCTTATCTCTCATTTCTCTGTTGCCTCTTCTAGTATTCCCACTTACTCTGCCTATGATCATTACCTCATCACACTCTCCTTAGGAGAGCAACCCTCCCTTGGACCCCTCCCTTTTAGATACAATCCGCTTTGGAGCGACTTCCCTGAAGCCAAACATATGGTGCTCTATTCTTAGTAGTAGCACGTGGAGGGTTCCCCAATGCACAATTGGGAATCAAAGCTGAAGAAATTGCACATAACACTTAAATATTGGGAAAAAATTCACTACAGGGAACTGGACAAAGTCAGAAATGAAATCAAAGGGAAGCTAGAAGCAGTCCACATTGACATCGACACTCATGGAGTGAAGCAAGTGAAGCACGAGTAGGAGAAAGATCTATATTGGAACTTGTATAAATAAAATAGGAAAGAAGAGGAGAAATGGAGGCTCAAATCAAGAAATCTGTGGCTGTAGGCCAGTGACAAAAATACCTCTTTCTTCCAGAAACAAGCCACGGTCAGAAAGTCAAGAAATAATATCTCAGCCATATATGATGATGAAGGAAAGGTCCACACTGATCAGGAAGCTATCAAGGCAGCTCCTAACATCCATTTTAAAAATTTTCTCACCGAAATAGCTGCACCGGAGGATTACATCGATTTTTTGAACCACATGCCCAATCTGATTACAACGAGATTAATAATTCCCTCACTAAGGATATATAGGAGGTTGAAATCCTCAATGTTATTTGGACATTACATCCATACAAGTCTCTAGGCCGAGATGGATTTTCCATTATTTTTTTCTGGACCTTTTGGGAAGTCATTAAAAAGGACCTTATTAAAATTATTCTATGGGTACAAAGAAAGAAGAATATCGGTGGTTTTACAAACTCTACCTTCCTCGATCTTATACCCAGAGAGAATCGTCCCTCTTCATTCTCCAAATTTAGACCTATTTCCCTCTGCAATTCTTCGTACAAAATCATCACTAAAATCCTTGCCACCCGCCTCAAGCCCCATCTCCCAAATCTCATTTCTGAAATTCAAGGGCACTTCATATCCCAAATACAAGTCTTTGACTCTATCCTTTTGGTCCAACAAACCATTCACTCGAGTATGACGAGATCTGAGAAAGGATTCATCCTGAAACTCGACCTTGCTAATTCTTTTGATAGAGTGAGACATTCTTTCCTCCTCTTTTTCCTTCAGAAAATGGGATTTGATTCTGATTTCATATCTCTCAGCAACGCCTGCATCTCCAATCCTTGGATCACCCCCTTAGTCAATGAAAGGCCTGGGAAATTATTTCAATCTTCCTGTGGCCTCAGACAAGGTTTCCCTCTTTCTCATTTTCTTTTCATCCTCATGGCAGAGCCCTTTAGCAGGGCCTTAGATCATAAGCGCAGAGTTGGACTCATCATTGGTATCAAGTTTAGCAACGGAGCCAAGAATATGAATCACTCTCAATTTGCAGATGACACCCTCTTGATGGGTGGATCCACCTGCATTATTGCTCAGAGATTCAAATCACTTCTTGACAAATTTATGATATTTTCAGGAGGGAATATTAACTATCAAAAAAGCTGCATCTATGGGTGGAATGTTACAATTAACACCATCCATAGTATAGCACAAATATTTGGAGTCTCCTACAAGTGGAATTGGACCCACTTTAATTATCTTGGGATGCCTGTCAGTCCTGGACACTTGAAGATTGAGGTCTGGAACATCACCATTGACAAAATGAAAAAGAGAGTTTAGCAGTGGGGATATTCCTTGCTTAATCTGGTCAGGCACACTATCCTCTTAAAATCTATCCTCTCTGCCTTGCCTCTGTATCACTTTTCCTTTCTTGATGCTCCCACCAGCATTCAACAAAAAATAGAAGTTTTTTTAAGAAAATTCTTATGGAAAGGAGGGAAAAATGAGAAGAAGAAATTCAATTTAGTCAAATGGAGGTTGGTTACTCAAAATTAGGAAAATGGTGGACTTGGTATTCGTATTCCCAAGCTTTTTAACAATGCCTTTGGGGGGTAAATAGTGTGGCGCCTTATTTTCGGACAACATTCTTGGTGGAAGCAAGTACTGGAGATCAAATTTATCACCACTGTTAGACAAAATCTCCTTTATCAGGCTATCCCTAACAGGTCATGCTCTAGAATCTGGGCTCTATGCAAAAAAGCCATACCTTTTATCAACAGATATATCTACAAATTTCCCAAAGGAGGAAGCAGCATAAACATATGGGAGGATAAAATTATGGGATAATGTCCCCTCACTAATAGCCCGAGCATTCACCGTATTCAAAATTATCTCCGGAGTCAAGGTATAAACACCATGGATTAGATTTCCAAATGAGATGAACATTTGAATGCCTGGAATGGATGGGCATTTCCTATCACTCCCCCTCACCTTGAGGTTGATCTAGAAAATCTGAAAGCAATGCTCCATGATGCAGCTCCACTGTCAAAAGGCTACCAAGACAGTTTTAGGTGGGATCCCTCTGTTTCATCATACACACTAGAAAATTTGGCAGAAATTCTGACGGCCTATTCGTCGCTATTCCGACACATAGTCGTCGCAAGAGCGACAGTTCGAGAGCGTACAAAACGTGGTTTGTCATGCCGTCGCAGTTCCGAAGCACCTAAAAAGTGTCGCACTATCGACACTTCTTCCGTTGCTTCCAAACAAGCGTCACTCTTCCGACGTCTCACGAACCGTCGCACTTCCGACGTTTGTAAACGGTCTCACTTCCGACGAAATGTGGTCTGACATTTTGAACGTCGCTCTTCCGACGTTTGTAAACAGTCGCAATTCCGACGCAGTGTGGTCTGACGTTTTGGACGTCGCTCTTCCGACGTTTGTAAGATGTCGCAATTCCGACGAAATGTGGTCCGACGTTTTGAACGTCGCTCTTCTGACGTTTGTAAGCTGTCGCAATTCCGACGAAATGTGGTCTGACGTTTTTATATTGTCGCTCTTCCGACGTTTCTAAGTTGTCGCAATTCCGACGTCTACAAGGCGTCGGTATACCGACGGCGGGTTCAATTTAAAAAAAAAAATGAAACTTTAAAAGACGAGAAACGTTGTTTTGAATATATTATATGAAGTAAAACAGTCCATGAAGTCATTACATTTTCACATCTTAAGATTGGAACCCAAATATCCATCCAGAAAAGTGGAAGTCCCACCCCAGACAATGATAGAAAAACACCCCATGTCACATACAGGGACATGATATAAAACCCAGTAACGGTCCACATGGAGATTATCTACAAATCTGAGAAAGCATCCAAATATGCCCGAGGCATCTATAAGAAAGTGAAATAGCAGTATGTAGAATAGTAAAGTGACAGATAGAGTACCAACGTCCATTGTTCCAAATACAAATTAAAGTACCCAAAACCCTGCAACAGAGAAAAACGCTAATCATGTGAGGAGTGTGATATGTCCAAAATATAAAAAGACCATCAGACCATATCAATAAACCAGCAACATAGACCAACATCACTAGTTTTGAAGGAAAAGTGATAAACATTAATCATTTTTTTTTCACAAGAGAAAAAACGTTGTTTTGAATATATTATATGAAGTAAAACAGTCCATGAAGTCATTACATTTTCACATTTGAAGATTGGAACCCAAATATCCATCCAGAAAAGTGGAAGTCCCACCCCAGACAGTGATAGAAAAATACCCCATGTCACATACATGGACTTGATATAAAACCCAGTAACGGTCCACATGGAGATTATCGACAATCTGAGAAAGCATCCAAATATGCCCGAGGCATCTATAAGAAAGTGAAATAGCAGTATGTAGAATAGTAAAACAACAGATAGAGTACCAATGTCCATTGTTCCAAATACAAATTAAAGTACCCAAAATCCTTGAACAGAGAAAAACACTAACCATGTGAGGAGTGTGATATGTCCAAAATATAAAAATACCATCAGACCATATCAATAAACCAGCAACATAGACCAGCATCGCTAGTTTTGAAGGCAGAGTGATAAACATTAATCATTTTTTTTTCACAAGAGAAAAACGTTGTTTTGAATATATTATATGAAGTAAAATAGTCCATGAAGTCATTACATTTTCACATCTGAAGATTGGAACCCAAATATCCATCCAGAAAAGTGGAAGTCCCACCCCAGACAGTGATAGAAAAATACCCCATGTCACATACAGGACTTGATATAAAACCCAGTAACGGTCCACATGGAGATTATCGACAATCTGAGAAAGCATCCAAATATGCGCGAGGCATCTATAAGAAAGTGAAATAGCAGTATGTAGAATAGTAAAGCAACAGATAGAGTACCGATGTCCATTGTTCCAAATACAAATTAAAGTACCCAAAATCCTTGAACAGAGAAAAACGTTAATCATGTGAGGAGTGTGATATGTCCAAAATATAAAAATACCATCAGACCATATCAATAAACCAGCAACATAGACCAGCATCTCTAGTTTTGAAGGCAGAGTGATAAACATTAATCATTTTTTTTTCACAAGAGAAAAAACGTTGTTTTGAATATATTATATGAAGTAAAACAATCCATGAAGTTATTACATTTTCACATCCGAAGATTGGAACCCAAATATCCATCCAGAAAAGTGGAAGTCCCACCCCAGACAGTGATATAAAAATACCCCATGTCACATACAGGGGCTTGATATTGTTAGGTCCCTATATCACTAGTATAGTCCCTTATTATTGTTAGTGTAACCCCCTTATTGTTATTATTGAACCCTTTTAACCCCCATTTTGTTATTATTGTGCCCTTAAATTATTATTGTTAGGTCGGCTAGGATTACATTGTGGCCCACTAGGATTACATTATGGCCCCATGGACTCCTATATATAGAAAGGAGGTTTTGTAAATTGTATCATCCAATAATTGTTCATTTATGTAATGTATTGGAGGTTTCCCCCTCGAAGTGGCTCATTTCTAAGGCGTTGATATCTCTTTTATTCTCTTTTTGGAGCTGGTTACACAACATTTGGTATCAGAGGTTTGGATTCTAGGGTTTCACTGCTCCAAATAGGTCACTGTGGCATTTGCGCTATAAATTTGTTTCTACGAAGTTTCAGAAGCTGAAATTTTTAGGGTGCGAAGCTGAAATCCTGAGGAAGATTTTCTAAAAATTTCAGAGCCTGGTTCGCAATATTTTCGGATATATGATCTGTGGAAGTTAGGTCTTTTTTCAGGCTCCTAAACAGGTCATCGTGGCATTTGCGCTATAACCTTTTTTCTACAAAGGTTCAGAATCTGAAATTCATATGGTGCGAAGCTGAAATCCTGAGGAAATTTTTCAAAAAATTTCAGAGCTTGGTTCGCAATATTTTTGGAGATATGATCTGTGGAAGGTAGTGCTTTTTCAAGCTCCTGAATTGCATCTCAAAGAGGTGATTGTGGGAAAAGTTCAATAAATCTCTCTCTGGGCATCGGATTGGAGTGCCGTAAAAAGTTGTTGCAAGTAAATAGACTGCAGCTTCTTGGCTATCAATTTCAGAGACAAAGGATGAAACAGTGACACGTGGCAAGTCATACAAGTTCGCTCTACTGAACCAGTCCATAATTAGGTCATTGTGGGAGATTGGACACAACTTTGTCTTGGAGAATCCAAATCAGGTCAGACCTATGGCATTTAAAAGAGAATTCAGAGGGCTACTTCAGTGCTAAATTTCAGATATTGAAGATCCTCAATCACAGAGATAATACAATCTCAATATCGAGCTCCTCAAAGCAAGTAAAAGGTGTGTATTTTTTTTTCCGAATTGCATAAGTCTTGTTTGAATAATCAAGTTGAATTGATTGCAAGGGCCTATTGTAGAATAGATATCAATATTGGAGTCTAAAATGGCCCCTAAAAATAATTCGACACCCATTAAGCCTTTAGAAGGCTCTACTATGACTCATGAAGACGAAGAATGGAAACATGACTTATCAAAATTACAAGAGCAAGTGCAACAAATTTCGCTCTCGCAAAGAACAACAAAAAATGAAATGGAAGTTTTGAAGAAGGGCATGGAAACTAAGATGGATGGTTTGAAGAAAGGCGTGGAACCTAATATGAGTGGTTTGGAAGCTAAGATGGATGGCATGGAAGTGGGCATGGAAGCTAAGATGGATGACATGGAAGCTAAGATCGATGAAAAAATGAAAGACAACATGGAAAACATGAAGAAAGATATAAAAGTAGATATTGAAGGTTTGAGAAAGTTGATACAAGAAATGTTTCCTAATGGTGAAAAGATATTAGAGGAAACTCATGATGAGAAAAAAATAAATGTTAATCGTGATTTCATAAACTCTACTGTTGGAGGGAAGAACCACCATATTCCAAAAATGGATATGAGGAAGTTTGATGGAAAGGATCCT
Organism: Pinus albicaulis; assembly: GCA_034641835.2. Taxonomy (NCBI): domain Eukaryota; kingdom Viridiplantae; phylum Streptophyta; class Pinopsida; order Pinales; family Pinaceae; genus Pinus; species Pinus albicaulis. The sequence goes on from CM076570.1 coordinate 911,934,117, forward strand.
GTAACATGGATACTACAGATGGAGCAATATTTTGATCTCCATAATGTGCAAAATGTTAGCGCTCAAATCTACCTTAGGCTGAAATAAGGTAAAACTCAAGGCTACATCAAACCACGCTCAGCCTCGTAGCTAGCCCTACGAGGACAGGAGAGGGCTCTCTCCGGGTCTATCTCGGCAAAAGATCTTCAAAGGGGCTGAGATGACTTATAATGAATACTGATTTTAGGCTAGTAAAGAGATAGGAAAGTTTGATTTTTGATTTTTTGGGTTTTTGTTGAAAAAATGGGAAAAACAATTTTGGGTCCGGGGATAAGGCCAGATCTTTGCAGAATTCGAGTTGGGGCAAGGTAGGCAGTAGTCTTGATGCTTTTGATCAGGTATATGGATGGATCAGAATGACAAGGAGCTGAAGAGGGCAAGGGAGAACATGGATCCTCTCCAAACTGGCGAAAACATGTAAAACTAAACAAATTTAAAGGCAGAGCACTGGAAACAATGGATTCAACCTCATTTACTCATTCATTTAGTTTCAGAAGCATAAGAAAGGAATGGAATACATTAAACATGAAAGAACTTACAATAAACTGAGAGAAAACACCATCAAGAACTAAAAGCCACAAGAATCCCAACAGGTGCTGCAAAACCTCTGATCTTTCCTTAGCCAAAATGTGAAAAATATGTACAATAGTGTGCCAAACTTTTCCCAAGAGTCCAACCAGTCCAACCTTTGAAAATGATTGAGAAAATACATCATATAGACCATCCCAACCCCTTCCCATGCCTCTAGGGGTCGAATTCCTCCTTCTAGGAGCAGTTTCAACCAATTCTAAACAAGGAGCTAAAAACTAGGCAGCTAAACAACTTGCCTCTAAAAGGAAGGAAACTGATTCATTCACTTGATTTTCACTTTTTTGTGAGTGAATCATCTAGAATAGGTAAAAGTGAGTCAAAATTACATTACAACCACAAAATTACATCAAGATAACTCAAAAATTATATCCACAATCAAAACTGGTCCAACTGGCCGAAATTCTGAGCTGGAAGATGAAAAATTAGCCAAAAAACTCTATGCGTCGTGCGCCTGAGCTCTATGCGTCGCGCGCATTTCAGCCTGCTTTTGGGGCACTTACCGGCATCAAAATCAAGCTCATGATAGCTTTTTGGGAAGCCCTGGATGTCTGCTATCCAACCCAAGTGGAATTTCCCAATTTGGAGTTCATTTGCCCCTCCAAAACTTCATTCTCCCACAAGTACTTCCTGCTGGTGCAAAAGGTGGCAGAAAGGTGATTTTCATGGTGTTTTTGACCCTTTTGATCATCCAGAACTTGGTGAAATGCTTTGGCCATACTGGAGCATGCATAACTTACCATGAAAAATCCAAAATTATAAAGTTGTCCCCCAGAAAGTGTCCCAATCATAAGCGTGCGCGTCGACGCGCTACGTGTTGGGCTGAAAAACCTGTTTTGAGACCAAAATTTTCCAAAATGACAAAAACTTCTCCAAATTTACTGAAATTCGAAGCGAAGATCCTCCCATGCCTCATTCTCAGCCAATGAAGCCTCGGCCAAGATACAGAGTGGATTAGGCCTCTTTTGCCGTTTTAGTGCTTTTCTCAACCTTGCCTTCAGGATCTTCATTTTAGCTTTGCAAACGTGATTACGGGCCCAATAATACTCGTCGTGACGCTGCAAACAAGGCTCGGGCGCCTCTCTGATATGTAACCACTACTGGTGCACTGCTATGCTCCATCTCAATACATCAATCTCAACGGTTGAGTCATTGTCCTACTCATATCCTTGCTCATATTATGAATCTGTCTATGACATGGTGCTGAAATCAAGATGTTTGAAAAATATATGCTGATATAGGTATGGTGAAAACAAGCGTTAGGAGTATGTCTGAAAATGATTACTAGATGCTTTGCCTTTCACTATCAAATATGCCAACTGTTTCTAACATGGAATGGGGACTGTGGGAAATGTTACAATGAACACAATGGACTGTCAAGTAACAAAATGGACTGTCAAATGACTTTGGGAAAGACAAACTATTTAGTCACTACTTTGGGAAATGTTGGGATTACATACCTTTACAAATGTTATGGGAATGGGTAATACTAATGGGACTTGCCAAGTGATAGATATAAGATTTATTCAAATGGAAAAAGTGCAGTCAAGAACATGGAACAACCATTGATCCTTATGAAAACTTTAAGTTTTATCAATGGTAGGGAAAGAGGCAACCAGTAGGGTTTGGAATTTCACATGGGAACCAAAAGTATAAAGGGATATGGGAAAAATGAATATGGGATTGTGGTAAATCTACAGTGAGCAATAACAGTGACAAAAACTCCAATAGCAACAAAATGAGATTGTTTTGACAAGTGGCAGCTCTGACATACAATTTCAAAATACCATCACTTACTCCTCTAACCCTATGGAGCAGATTTTGAAATGAATATAGGGTTTAACTTTCACCATGACAAACACTTGTTTTCTCCTTTAGACCACCGCAGCATATCCAAAAATCATTTGGCAGGCATGGATAACTTACTTGGAACTGAAAATATGATTTGAATTTGAAAATTTGAAGAGTTAGGGTGAATTTCCATCTTGATGGCTCAATGCGCCGCACACATGCCCAGTGCGCTGCGCGCTCCTTGTATGCGCCGTGCGCTCCTTTGTATGCGCCGCGCGATAACTAGTGAAATTTTCAGGAGGCTTTTGAAGGCCTTCCCGGTGTCCAAATTGGGCGTGTGATAGCTCGTTGGAAAGCTCTTGGAGTCTACTTTCCAACCCAAGTGGAATTTTGTAATTTGGAGTTCATTTGTAATCTGGAGTTCATTGGAAATATATTTTTGTATAGTTATCATTTGACTTATCACGCAAGTCATTTGGCCAACCATGCTAGGATAAATCTTTATTTTCCCAAGGTCACTTCAGAGGTGCATCAATTCTCCCGAGGCGATTGTATTTTTGACATTTCTCTAAAACCATGACACCTGTGTAAAACATGAAGGAGGTTTTTCTTCCTTGGCATGTTATGTACAAAACCCTCTCTCATTTTTCCAAAATTCATCTTTTATTGCTCTGAAACATCATTTGAGTGAAACCTATCCCGATGTGTGAAACAAGGGATTTGTCGAAATGAAGCGAAATGAAGGGGATAAGGGGCTTCTAAATTATTGGGGAAATTTTGGGAAGTAGGGAGGGATGTTAGGAAGCAGGGGAAAGTGGAATCTCAGAGATTGAGTGAGGGGAAGGGGTCCAAAAGGGCAAAACACAGGCCTAGCCTAGAAAATTGCCAAGTTGTGGCAAGAAACTAGGGTTTGTGCAAAAATGAGGAATTTGGGGGATCTCAGTGATGGGAAGCATTTAATAAGGTACATTAATGATAGGGGAAGGTTTATGAACATCAGGATACAATTTTTTCTAATGATTTGACCATCCAAGAGAAATTACCTCCAAAACCCTAGGAGAGGGAAATGGACCTTACCTAGGCACAACTGAAGCATGAACAAGCTGTAAAATGACCCAATGGAACTTGACATGATGATGAAAACTCTCTGAATGATGGTACACTCAGCTGAATGGTGACATGGACTGACATTTGGACAAATTTGAAAAGAGTGAAAACCAACCCTAGACCTAATGCCTAGTGACCAAATTTTGCTTGAAGACTCATTGAAATGACAAAATTTGACCTTGACACCTTAAAATCACTTTGTAAGAGCATGTTTGATCACTGAAGGAAAGCTTCAAAGGCTGACTCTAACATTGGCTCCAATGGGGATGGTAGCTCCTTGGAGGTGCCAAGAACGGCAGATCTTTGGGAGAGCAGACCAGTGCCTTATCCATTGGGCAATGGAATCAAAAACTCAAACTGAAATGCATGACTGAAAATTGATGACTTGATGACACAAACTGACTCTCACTCAACTAAAAATTGACTCGATACTTAAACACAACTGACAAGCTGGAAAAGATGCTCAAAGTAGAGCTTATTCAATACAACCTACTCTAATTGTTCCATTCATCACCTGATCAAGTGAAATGGAACAACCAATGCAACCATGTAAGCATCCTGGCTGCTATTTGATTTCTTCCCAAATGATTTCAGATGTGCAGGAAAAGGGAAGAATCGAAAGGAAACTCCCATGGAAATTTGGAATCAAGTGGACTGCTGATTAACTTGCAAAGCACAAATTGACTGGATGACTTCAAGAATACTACGAAAGGATCTTCATACACATAGCTACTGATTTCCATTAACACATCACTGCTATGATCTAGATAATCTCCATACCTTAATCTTAAAAATTTTCTCACCTCTATGTTGTCTTTCTTTGGTGATTGCAGCAAGCTATCAAAAGGATTCTGAATTTCGTGAATAACCAAACACTGTTGCTGATTCCAGATAGAACAAAAGTCTCCTTCATCAATCTCCTCATATGACTGCAAACCTTGATGAGGGCTTTGTAATGAAAAATCTGTTAAACAAGAGAATGAAGGCGACCTTTGAATAAGATTATCATCAACATTCTTTTCCGGCACATGGTTAGCTAATGAAGGAAAACTTTTATAGCAAACATCATCCAACACACGAGCAATAGGATCATCAAAAACTTGAGAAGACTGCTGCACTGTATCCCTTGAAACTGTATGACATCCTACTGGATTTTCATCTTTTCCTTGAGATATATTACGAAGATTCTGCCTTATAAACTGAAATTCTTCGAAACAAAAGGGTATAGAATTTTCCTGCATCATCAAATCATGTATTTCATCTTCCACACCTTCATATGTAATCTGACCTTCAATTTCATTTGGTGGCTGCAAATCTGATGCTACAGGCTGCTCAAGAATTTCGTTATCTGTCTCATCCTCAACATTAACACTGAGAGATTGCTGATTTCTTACAAACTGCTCATTTGAAGATTTACTATGCAATTTACCCTTCAAAAACTGAAATGATTCAAAACAAAATGGTACGGAGTCACCTTGTATCATTTGATCACATGTACCAGCTTCCATGTCCTCATCTGCAACTTGAAAATCAATGGCTTTCAAGGGATGCAAATTTGAATATGAGAAATCTTGAACAAGGTTTTCAATACCCTCAAGATGGTCCAAATCAAGAATTTTTGGCATTTGATTTCTGATTGCATGGTAGTTGTCTCTGATGAACTGAAATGAATCAAAACAAAAAGACAAAGATCCTTCACTTACTTCAAAATTTGCTGCACTTTCCTCATCATTGTCATAGCTGATATGTATCGGTTGATCACTGTACTCGAGCTGCTGAAAGTGAACTTCCTCCTCGCACAAACTAGCTGTTGATTCGTCTGCAAGATTAGCTTCTGTTTGGAGAACATAATCATCATCATACTGATCAAACTGAGGCAAATCATCAGTATACAACACATCATCAAGCATACATGTCATATCAACATCTCTCTCTTCTTCAAGATGATCTATAAAGCAATCACTATGACAACTGGGATAAGAAACAAAATGTTTTGGATCAACAACTTGTTCTTCTTCAATCAGCAAGCCATGGGTTTGAACATTATACTCATTCTTTGTGGTGTTGTTTTGCATCATCTCTTCCACTGCACTTACCAACATGTCAAGCTTTACCTCTAGAGATGTCGATCTCTCGGGATCCACATTTTTCATCTCTTCTTCCTTCAACCTTGCCCTTCGGATCTGCAAATGAGCCTCTACATTTACTGCACTGTTTTGCATCTCGTGAAGTGTTGCAAGATTCCTTTTTCTCAACTGAAACTCCATTGCTGGATCAAAGGCACCTGGGTAGTGCAAGAGAGCAGATCTAGGAGAAGGTCTTATATCAGCTGGCATCGAAAAATATACTTGGTTAAATCTGGCAGAAAATTGTTGTACTGTCTCCCCTGGCAGTCTTTTCAGCTGGTTATACTCTTCTATAATAAGGAAAGGATTCTGTCCGATCACCCACCTGTCAAGGAAAACTTCGACGAACTGCTGGAAATCTGAAATGCTCGCATCAGGCAGGGCTTTAAACCAACTCTTCACTTGGCCTTGCAAAGAAAGAGCAAAAAGTCTGATACTAACATCTTCTTCATCAACTTCAAAAAGATCTAGAAAAGTCTCAACATTCTGCACATGTTGCTCAGCGTTGTCATTGTTACATTCACCGTCAAATATTGGTAGATATAGGTCATAATTTTTAGGGAAAGCATGAAGAATAGAAGGTAAAACAAGAGGTTTATACCGATCTGGAATTTTACAAGGTGTAGGGGTATGTACAAGAGCTGCGGGATCAGTTTTGTTTTCTTTAGGCTCATCACTCTGAAGAGAGTCATCATAAGATGTGGGAAAAGTAAGGAGGCCAGGATCAAAGGGAAACTCAGTATTTACACTTTTTGAATAGGTCGAGTGAAGATTTTGATCACCTTTCTCATACAACAAATTCTGAAAAACCTTTAGGACAGCTTCAAGAATGGCGAAGAAATAGTTTACAAGAAAGCAGATTAGATCCTGAATACCATTCCACTTTAGATACCTGAACTTTGTGTAAGATCCTTCCATTTTCTCAGAGAAAGAGTCAGTCCTCCAATGGAGTCTCTACTTTGAATTGGAGTCACCAGGTGAATGATTTCAGCCTTCTTATGTCTGATCGTTGTCCACCATCAACCATCAGATTTGAACTTGATACATGTACTGGGGCAATTTCACAAATCAAGGAGCACATTCACAAGCTAAATCGGAGATCGACTGAAGCAGCTTTTATCTACTATGCACTCGCAGAGCAAGAGCAGTTCGAAGGCTACCTGGCGTGACTTCAGACTCCGTCTATAGCAAATGACAGTAACAAGCAAACCATTTTCTTCCCCAGTATGGTCGCCACTATGTTAGCGCTCAAATCTACCTTAGGCTGAAATAAGGTAAAACTCAAGGCTACATCAAACCATGCTCAGCCTCGTAGCTAGCCCTACGAGGACAGGGGAGGGCTCTCTCCAGGTCTATCTCGGAAAAAGGTCTTCAAAGGGGCTGAGATGACTTATAATGAATACTGATTTTAGGATAGTAAAGAGATAGGAAAGTTTGATTTTGATTTTTTTGGGTTTTTGTTGAAAAAATGGGAAAAGCAATTTTGGGTCCGGGGATAAGGCCAGATCTTTGCAGAATTCGAGCTGGGGCAAGGTAGGCAGTAGTCTTGATGCTTTTGATCAGGTATATGGATGGATCAGAACAACAAGGAGCTAAAGAGGGCAAGGGAGAACATGGATCCTCTCCAAACTGGCGAAAACATGTAAAACTAAACAAATTTAAAGGCAGAGCACTGGAAACAATGGATTCAACCTCATTTACTCATTCATTTAGTTTCAGAAGAATAAGAAAGGAACGGCATACATTAAACATGAAAGAACTTACAATAAACTGAGAGAAAACACCATCAAGAACTGAAAGCCACAAGAATCCCAACAGGTGCTGCAAAACCTCTGATCTTTCCTTAGCCAAAATGTGAAAAATATGTACAATAGTGTGCCAAACTTTTCCCAAGAGTCCAACCAGTCCAACCTTTGAAAATGATTGGGAAAATACATCATATAGACCATCCTAACCACTTACCATGCCTCTAGGGGTCGAATTCCTCCTTCTAGGAGCAGTTTCAACCAATTCTAAACAAGGAGCTAAAAACTAGGCAGCCAAACAAGTTGCCTCTAAAAGGAAGGAAACTGATTCATTCACTTGATTTTCACTTTTTTGTGAGTGAATCATCTAGAATAGGTAAAAGTGAGTCAAAATTACATTACAACCACAAAATTATATCAAGATAACTCAAAAATTACATCCACAATCAAAACTGGTCCAACTGGCCGAAATTCTGAGCTGGAAGATGAAAAATTAGCCAAAAATCTCTATGCGTCGCGCGCCTTTCAGCCTGCTTTTGGGGCACTTCCCGGCATCAAAATCAAGCTCATGATAGCTTGTTGGAAATCCCTGGATGTCTTCTATCCAACCCAAGTAGAATTTCCCAATTTGGAGTTCATTTTCCCCTCCAAAACTTCATTCTCCCACAAGTACTTCCTGCTGGTGCAAAAGGTGGCAGAAAGGTGATTTTCATGGTGTTTTTGACCCTTTTGATCATCCAGAACTTGGTGAAATGCTTTGGCCATACTGGAGCATGCATAAATTACCATGAAAAATCCAAAAATATAAATTTTTCCTCCAGCAAGTGTCCCAATCATAAGCGCGCGCGTCGACGCGCTACGCGTTGGGCGGAAAAACCTGTTTTGAGACCAAAATTTTCAAAATGACAAAAACTTCTCCAAATTTTCTGAAATTTGAAGTGAAGGTCCACAATCATGCCTCATGCTCATCCAAGGAAGCCTCGGCCAATATTCTAAGTGGATCAGGCCTTTTTCGCCATTTCAGTGCTTTGCTCAACCTTCCCTTCAGGATCTTCATTTTAGCTTTGCAAACGTGAGTACGGGCCCAATAATGATTTTTCATATGACGGAGCATGTCTTTTTCTCTATTGGCCTTCGCTAAAAACTTCTCCAGATGAATTTTAACATGCGTGAGGCAGGTCTCTCGATCAGTCGGTGTCATGTCACCTGGTCTCTTCCGAGCCATTGCACGGTCTTCTCGGATTTGCCGCAACTCTATGAGCGTGTGTTGATGACGAAGGCGAGACCCCTTCCACACCATGTGGAGATCGTACTCGCGCTACTGATGAAGTTAACGAGACCCCTTCCACACCATGTGGAGATAGTACTCGTCGTGATGCTGCAAACAAGGCTCTGGCGCCTCTCTGATATGTGACGGCCACTTTTATGAGATCTCCTTGACACATTTAGCTCTGTGGTTGATGAATCACTATCCTACTCATAAACTGAATCCGTCTTTGACATGGCACTGAAATCAAGATGTTTGAAAAATATATGCTGATATAGGTATGGTGAAAACAAGCGTTAGGAGTATGTCTGAAAATGATGACTAGATGCTTTGCCTTTCACTATCAAATATGCCAACTGTTTCTAACATGGAATGGGGACTGTGGGAAATGTTACAATGAACACAATGGACTGTCAAGTAACACAATGGACTGTCAAATGACTTTGGGAAAGACAAACTATTTAGTCACTAGTTTGGGAAATGTTGGGATTACATACCTTTACAAATGGTATGGGAATGGGTAATACTAATGGGACTTTCCAAGTGATAGATATAAGAGTTATTCAAATGGCAAAAGTGCAGTCAAGAACATGGAACAACCATTGATCCTTATGAAAACTTGAAGTTTCATCAATGGCAGGGAAAGAGGCAACCAGTAGGGTTTGGAATTTCACATGGGAACCAAAAGTATAAAGGGATATGGGAAAAATGAATATGGGACTGTGGTAAATCTACAGTGAGCAATAACAGTGACAAAAACTCCAATAGCAACAAAATGAGATTGTTTTGACAAGTGGCAGCTCTGACATACAATTTCAAAATACCATCACTTCCTCCTCTAACCCTATGGAGCGGATTTTGAAATGAATATAGGGTTTAACTTTCACCATGACAAACACTTGTTTTCTCCTTTAGACCACCGCAGCATATCCAAAAATCATTTGGCAGGCGTGGATAACTTACTTGGAACTGAAAAGATGATTTGAATTTGAAAATTTGAATATTTTGGGTGAATTTCCAGCTTGATGGCTCAATGCGCCGCGTGCATGCCCAGTGCGTCGTGCGCTCCTTGTATGCGCCGCGCGCTCCTTTGTATGCGCCGCGTGCATGCCCAGTGCGTCGTGCGCTCCTTGTATGCGCCGCGCGCTCCTTTGTATGCGCCGTGCGATAAATAGTGAAATTTTCAAGAGGCTTTTGAAGGCCTTCCCAGCGTTAACATTGGGAGTGTGATAGCTCGTTGGAAAGCTCTTGGAGTATACTTTCCAACCCAAGTATAATTTTTTAATTTGGAGTTCATTTACCCTGTCAAAAATCAAATCTCCCAAGACTGGTCAAAATGAGCAGAATGAGGCTGCCTCAAGGCAGAGTACTATTGCAGCCAATGTTTGAAGGTCTTCCTCAACTCCAAATTGAGCTCATGATAGCTCATTGGAAATATATTTATGTCTAGTTATCATTTGACTTATCAAGCAAGTCATTTGGCCAACCATGCTAGGATAAATCTTGATTTTCCCAAGGTCACTTCAGAGGTGCATCGATTCTCCCGAGGCGATTGTATTTTTGACATTTCTCTAAAACCATGACACTTGTTTAAAAAGTGAAGGAGGTTTTTCTTCCTTGGCATGTTATGTACGAAAATATCTCTCATTTTTCCAAAATTCATCTTTTATTTCTCTGAAACATCATTTGAGTGAAACCTATCCTGATGTGTGAAAAAAGGGATTTGTCGAAATGAAGCGAAATGAAGGGGATAAGGGGATTTTAAATTCTTGGGGAAATTTTTGGAAGTAGGTAGGGATGTTAGGAAGAAGGGGAAAGTGGAATATCAGAGATTGAGTGAGGGGAAGGGGTCCAAAAGGGAAAAACATAGGCCTAGCCTAGAAAATTGCCAAGTTGTGGCAAGAAACTAGGGTTTGTGCAAAAATGAGGAATTTGGGGGATCTCAGTGATGGGAAGTGTTTAATAAGGTAAATTAAGGATAGGGGAAGGTTTATGAACACCAGGATACAAGTTTTGCTAATGATTTGACCATCCAAGAGAAATTACCTCCAAAACCCTAGGAGAGGGAAATGGACCTTACCTAGGCACAACTAAAGCATGAACAAGCTATAAAATGACCTAATGGAACTTGACATGATGATGAAAACCCTCTAAATGATGGTACACTCAGCTGAATGGTGACATGGACCGACATTTGCACAACTTTGAAATGCGTGAAAACAAACCCTAGACCTAATGCCTAGTGACCAAATTTTGCTTGAAGACTCATTGAAATGACAAAATTTGACCTTGACACTTTAAATCAATTTTTAAGAGCATGTTTGATCACTGAAGGAAAGCTGCAAAGGCTGACACTAACAGCCCCAAACTAGTACTTACAATGCCGGGACACAGACTCCACCATGGAAACAATTGGAAATAATGAATAACTGGAAGAAGCAGTATGTTGTGGATCAAGATAAAATATTACAACAGCATAAGTTGGCCTGGCATAATCAGATGTATGCCAACTAGGATAATTGGGAGCAGACACTCCAACAGCTCAAGGATTCTAAGAAAGAAATCAAGGAGTTAAAAGATAAACTGGTTTTGATGTTTTCATTAGTACAATAATTGTTAGCCACCAGGAAACCCTCCTTGAATTATTCTCTGTTCCTTTCTGAACGCCTTGTTTATTTTCAATTGAAGGAAATTAAGGATGGGAGACCTCATGAGTTGCTCACAGCGGAACAATTTGTCAAAACATTTGCGGAGGCCCCCGCTAGTGACCAACATTTGTTATGTGAGCTTTATCTTCATAATGAGGCTATGCCTAAGAATAGAGAGGTCAACCTGAATCCAATTGTTAGTGATATACAAATTAGGGCATTTGTTTCATTTCTTGCCAATCAAATTACATGGCAAACTGCTTTTATTGCAAGTAGGCATAATGAGGATAATCGCCTCCTTTGGATAAGACCAGAACCTTCAAATCCGGCCATTTTTGTAGCAGAATCTCATCGATTTTTGCAGAAGCCAGGAATGCGCAGCTACATACAGCAACTGCAAGCCTCAACACTTCTAAAGTGTCATCAGTTAATCAGAGTCAAGGAAATTGCTGCCTTGAAGGCCAACACCATGTTCTGGCAACAGTCATGTAAGGAAAGACAAGAGTATAACCCTTTTAGCCCTGATAATCTTCAAACTGCACTATCCAGGGTACCCAACTACATCAGATGCATTCAACAATGTGCCAAGAATTAGATTGGTTATCATTTTCACTTTCCGATCTTATGGATGCCGGCAGAACGATACCAGTCTCACTACAAATTGGCTAACAGGGACGAGGCAGTAGCATGGCAGAAATTGCAGAACAACCAGGGATTTCGATCTTCGACAGAAGCCACCTTCCACAGTTATTGCTTGAGCAACTTGCATGCAAAGAGTCAGTACTCAGACTCTGACTCGGACTAAAAGTTGCCTGAGGAAATGCAACCCTTTCAGCTGGGGGGGATGTTAGGACCTCACAATGTACCATTTTTACCATACATGTTGACACCATCTTACCCTCTATAACTATATTTAAAAAGGGTTTCATTATCATTTTCATCCATTTTATCCAAAGGTATATGAAATCCTTCTCTTTACTATATATTTAATCTGTTTACATATAATTCCACATTACTCTTATATTTCATCATTAATCGAAGGTAGATTGTTGCTAACACAAGTATAAAAGATCGCAGATAATTTATGATAAGGAACGTGCTGTGCTGAAACAAACGACCATTGCTGAAACAGTCGACTCCATTGCTGAAACAGTCAGCGGGCACGTAAATTCTGTCACTACTCGTGATTTTCGATTTTGAAAGAGTATTTTGGGAACAATGGCAACAAGATGAAGACAAGCAAGAAAGTTTTTATACGGATTTTTCTGAAGCCAGCACTTTTTATGTATCTATTGTAACAATTTTTTTCTATGGAAGAATAGAAGGACCCTGTTTTAAGATAGAAGAACAAATTTGGATAAATATAGATTTGCTATGATGTAACTGTAATAGATGTCTCCTCTTTAAAAAGAGGAGACATCATCATTAGAAGGGGAGTTAGAGACTATAGGAGAAACATTATTTTGAGCAGAAAGAAGCAAGACTCCGTTGTAATGTATCATTCCTTTTTGACAGATGAATAAAGGTTTCTTTTGAGTGCTTCAATTTAACTCTTTCCTCTGGGGAATCTTGTGAGAAGGAAAGGGCCCGCCTTCATCACATGGTTCACCCGATTGCTCCTGTAGTTTGTTGAATTTCTCTATGATATTTGCACCTTAACTTAACTCTATTTACTGAATCATCATTTGCATAGTTATGTAGTTCTTTAAGCACTCTATTTTCTTTAACGTTGCATGAGTTTGGTAACGTTCATTCATAAAGAAGTCAAGAGATCTTTTTCTGTTATCTGTTTGAATGTATGATTGATGCCGGGAAACAGGTGCTGAAGATTCCTGTGCAAAGGAATAGGGTCTTGTTCCCACAAGTTAACTCTCTTTTTCCTGTAGTGTGATTAGTATCAGGAGACAGGTGCTGAAGGTTCATGTTCATGGGAATAGGGTCTTGTTTTCTTGGATTGATCTTTTCTACAGTGTGATTAGTGTCAGGCAACAGGTGCTGAAGTTCCTATTTGGAGGAATAGGGTCCTGTTCCCTGTTATGTTTGATTGGTTTCCTTTCCTGCAGTGTGATTTCCTTTCATTATCTTTTCTTAGGATTCTTTTAATGAAAGACTGCAATAGGGGAATTGCTTCTGCTGTAACACAAGTAGACTTCAGCTTTGTTAAAACAGGGTGTGAGTAGTTAGATTTGTATGATTGATAATTGTGTGATTTTTACTACAACATTATCTTGCTTTTGGAATTGAGCATATCCAGTGCGTGATTGTCTTTGGAATAAACAGACCTTCCCGGGTTGACAATTTATGTGGAGCTTGAATTGTTAAAACAATTAAAGTGACCAACACACTCCCGCATGGATTTATTAACATTGTTTGTGTCTTTGTGCAAGGTTACAGATGATGAAAGACGTTCTTTTCTACACAGTCACTGTTAGTGACACAGTAGCGCTGATGAAGTTTTATTGGAGCTAGAGATTGTAGGGAAGACTCCTGAGAGGGTTTTAAACACATATTTTATCCAAATTAGGGGTATCAACTCCATTTAAGACTATAGCACCATAAGCCCTGCAAATTCACGGACACAAACAATCATGGAAGTGGCAAAGAGTATCAGTGAAGAATTAAAGAGGTTTAATGCCCATTATTGAAGATTTTAAGCCTTAATTCAATGCTTAAAGGGAAAGTGTACCAAATTGAAGACCTTATGATTTACACAGAAGGCCTAATGAGGCCTAAAGCATGGAAAACAATATTTTTAGTGTCTCACATTAGCAGAAGGTTCTTTCCCGTGAAAGGACAAGTTCCCATACTGTTTTTATTCTACATCGAGCTCCAGAGAAGATCTACACCCTGATAGAAAGTCCTAATGTCGCCAGAGATTTTTTATGTAGTATGGCAGGCCTGAAAGTCATTTATCTACCTTTTTTCTTATCACCGGAGTACTACAGCCGAAAGTGCACCAAAGAACATACCTGGAGTTACTATCAGCCTGTCGAAGACCACTCTTTCATCCAAAGAGTATTGAAGATTAATTCATAAATATTAAGATAGAATGGGCCTCGAGCCCTCTTCTCCTAATTTTGTTTTAATGTTTCATTTAAAGTTCTATCTACCTCCTCTACCTCTCTTTAGCTATAAAATTCATGAAAGAACACATTGTAGAGGTTGTTGATTGGATATCTGTGAATTGCAAGATGTTTCTCTTGAGATATAGTTCTGTGTGTAAATTTGTAAAATAGGCTGAGGAGATGATTTCAGATTGAATATCAAGCTATTGGACAATGTTGTATATGACTGGTATTGCTCTTTAATATGACAAGCACATTTATTTAGATATGGATTTAAAGTAGTGGTGATGTGTTCTACCTTTGCCTCTGTTTTCCTTCTGTAATTCATTACATTTAATTTCTCTGGTAAGAATCAGAAATTTGGCTTAGGATATACCCTCGCATGGTACCCTAATGCTTTCTACTCTTTTTATCTTTGATTTTTTCTATTGATTGTGCCATCTGAGAACTAATTCAAGATAATTTAACAGTGTAGTAGTTGTTATTCACTGCTAACTGATGTATGAATTTATGAATCTGTTCTTAGATGTTCTTATCTAGTTTTAATTGAAAGAATTGGGATACTGGGAGTTTAGAATGTTGATTTTGTCTCACTAGGGTCTTTTTCAATCAATTGAATCTTTTGAAGTTCCCTTAAGTTGAATGTCGAAGCATTGAAAGTTAAAAGCCTTTCTCTGATCTCAGGCTTCACCTTTGTGTTTAAATCTTAAGTGTTTCTTGTTGTCTGAAGAGTTATCCTTTTATGGGTTGGATCATAGGTGTTTAAGGCATGCCCTATCCCTAGATCTTCTTCCTAAGTGGTCACCTTGGAGGTTTCCTTGTCATTCCCTTTCATTCCCTATCATTTCATACCACACTATCATCTTTAAAGATCCTCGGTTTTAGATGACTAGCCCAATTGAAAGCCTTGGATATTGAATAGCAAGTAATCCCTTTTATGACTCCATTTCCCAATGGTCTCAAGTGTTCTTCGAATCATCTCCCTTTTGCCTAGAATCCTTCTTTTCTCACCTTTTTCTTATATTGAACCCTTCTTTCATGTTTCCCAACAAACAAACAAACAAACAAAACAATAACCCTTGTGCCCTATAACTAGCCTAACACCCTGAAACTAAACTTCAAAGACATATATACCTTTGCCTTTATAGAGAGATCCCTCTCTAGACCCAAAAGGGCTAGATCCTAAGGTCCCAAAGTGGTTCTGATGTTGTCTTATATTTTGGTAGAGCCAAACCTGCTAAAACATAGGAACCCCAACACAACCGAGAAAGGTCCACACACGTTTGTGTGAATTCTCTCTAAGACCACCAAAGCACGGTTATCCTTCTCATGAAAGGTGGTCTTCACAAACTTACCCATAGTACATCCCTTGCACTGATTTGACTGTGCAATAGTACCCTTGGGAAGTCTAGTATAAATCTACTACAAAATCTTCAAAGCGCCATGGTGAAGATGGCCCAATCTCCTGTGCCATAATTTTCCCTCGTCCCAGCTCGCCACTTCATCTGCTTTTCCCACCATTGCAACATAGCCATCTACCTCTAGCTTGTAGAGATTCTTAATTCAAACCCCTATATTCTTGGTTTGACCCATTTTTTTGTGTTGAAGGAAGGCTTTTCCCTCACTGAAAACAACATCCTAGCCTTTATCTTCCAACATTGTGACCAACACCAAGTTCTTCTTCAGACCTGGAACATGCATAACATTCTTCAACAAGAATGGATTACTGGACTCCCTCTCAAAGGTAATGGTCCCAATGCTAGTCGCATTGTACCGACCAACGTCACCCACCTCTATATGCATCTAGAGGTCCTTCTCCTCCAAGTCACTAAACAACTCCTTGTCTCCCATCATATGGAAAGATGCACCACTATCAAGATACCACATCGATCCCATTACGCTTGAAAACAAGCATGCGATCAAAGAGAAATCAAGTTCAAATTGCGAGGCTAAGGCCTCTCCAGCTGTAGCTCCAGCAGCCTTCTTGTTCTTCGTCTTCTATGGGCAATTATTGGCGAAATTCCCATGTTCATGACAATGAAAACACTTCACTTTGGACAAATCCTGCTTCTTGCCTTTAGCATCGGGTTTTGAAGGAAATTTCTTCCCCTTCACTTTCCTTTCTTTGGCATCCAAAGTGCAATTCTCTTCATCTTCATTCTTCGATTAAGAGCCATCCCTGGTACCCCGCCTTATCTCCTCCTGCATAAGATCCGACCAAAGTCACTCCCATCCCAGCAGTTTCTCCCTTCCATTGACAAAGTCTTCGTAGCTATGCCAACTCTTCAGAAGCCCAAGGAGAGCCAAGCTCACCAAGTATTCATCATCAACATTAACCCCCACACTTCCCAGTTCATTCTTGCAGTGGACAAACTTCATGAGGCATTTTGGAATATTGTCGCCCTTCTCCATTTTTATTTTTCTGAGCTTGTCTTTAAGCACCAACTTCCTCTGGTCGCTTCTGCTTTGGAAAAAATCTTTCAAAGCCTTCCACATTAAGAATGGAGCGGTTTTCTTGAGAATTTTAGGCACAATATGGTCCTTGACACCTTCCAGCAGAATTCTTCTTATCTTTTCTGTCTTCTTTTTCCATGCGTCAAGTAATGCAGCATCGCTATATC
>CM076570.1:911951213-911996516 GCA_034641835.2 Pinus albicaulis
AAGCCACAATTGAGAAAAAATTGTGGTGAAAGTTTGATTTGTGTTGTTTTAACTGGATTTTTTTACTGCATATTTGGATTCAACACTGAGGAAATTAGTGGGTCACTTGGATTATGCAGAGTTCACCCATCAAACTTGTGTTTTCTAGACAAATTAGATCAGAAAATAAACCATAAAAGTTTTCAAAAAGTAGCTACTTTAGCCCTACACGCTTGTTCCACTTCGTAAAATATATACATGTTTAACTCATATATTAATTTTTTATAATTATCAATAATAACAATTTAAAATAAAATTTTATGATGGTTAAAAAATTTGAACAACTTGAAATGTATTATGAAATAAAGATCTTTAATGTTTATTACTAATTAATGAAACATTTAATTATTAAATCAAATATTTGATAGTTATAAAATTATTTTATTTTTTATTTTTTGAAAAATGTATTCCAATTTTCTGATTGGTCAAGTACAATGAAATATAGTTGTTTTTAAGTGTGACTTTTTGAAAAAATTTCCGGTTTATTTTCCTATTTAATTTGTGGCATGGATTCATTGAAATCACAAGGTTGATGGGTGAACTCTGCACAATCTAACTGCCCAATAGGTTTTTGAGAGTGACGAATTCATATATGTAGTCAAAAAACCAATTTAAACAACACAAATAAAGATTTCACCACAATTTTTTTTCCTATTTAATTTGTGGCATGGATTAGTTGAAATCACAAGGTTGGTGGGTGAACTGTGCACACTCTAAGTGCCCAATGGGTTTTTGAGAGTGATGAATTCATATATGCATTCAAAAAACCAATTTAAACAACACAAATCAAGATTTCACCACAAATTTTCTCTTGCATTCCGGCCAAAAAACTAATTTAAACAACACAAATCAAAATTTCACAACAAATTTTTCTATCGGCCAAAAATCCACCAGAAAGTCCAAAAAATCACACTTAAAAATAACTCCCAATAAAATAGCTAAAACAAAACTCTTCAAAATAAATCACATGAACAACTTAAAGTCTATATATTTAAAACCCAATAACAATAAAATGACCAATTTTATATACTTTAAATTACATTTATCAAAATAAATTAAAAAAATAAAATTTAACACTTCAATTATACTATATAAATATATATTAAATACCAAACTATATACCAAACTATCCTCGTTAGTTAATACCAAACTATCCTCGTAGTTGTAAAAATCTATGACCAATTGTTTCCCAACGTGGTGTACCTCTCTTTTAGAGGGTTTGTGGTGTATGTTTCGCTTAACTTAAAATAATTATCAATAATAATAATAATTTAAAATAAAATAAAATTATATTTTTGTTAATTTTTATAATAATATATTTAAATAATTTGAAATGTATCATGAAATAATTGTTTTTAATGTTTATCAACAATACATTTTATTATATTTGATTAGATTGTCATCCGTTTGTTAAACTATAATTGATTTTTAACTAATTTGTAATTTTTTTAATGAAATAATAAATTATTAAATCAAATACTTGTTAATTATAAATATATTTTTATTTTTTGTTTTTTGAAAAATGTATTTTAATTTTCTGGATTGTTCAAGACGATGAAATAGTGTTGTTTTTAAGTGTGCTTTTTTGAAAATTTTTCCTATTTATTTTTTGATTTAATTTGTGGCATGGATTCATTGAAATCACAAGGTTGATGAGTGAATTTTGCACAATTTAAGTGTTCAAGAGATTTTTGAGAGTGTTGAATTCATATATGTAGTCAAAAAACCAATTTAAATAACACAAATCAAAATTTCACCACAAATGTTATGTTGAATTCATGCAAAGAAAACTAATTTAAACAACACAAATCATGATTTCACTGCAAATTTTTCTGCCTAATTCTTATCACAGGAAAGTCCAACAAATTACACTTAAAAATAACTCCTAGTAAAATGACTAAACCAAAACTCCTCTCATAGATCACATAAATAACTTAATGTCTACATGTTTCAACCCTGATAACAATAAAATGACTAATTTGATGTGCTTTAAATTACATTTACCAAAATAAAAAAAATAATAATTAAAAAAAAAATTAAAATGATATTATAACTCCAACACTTCAATTATACTATGTAAATGTATATTAAATACCGGACTATCCTCCTAGTTGTAAAAATATATGAGCTAAGTGTTTCCCAACGTGATGTACCTCTCTTTTACAGAGCTGGATCAACGAATCCATCGTTTCACCATTTCCTCCTCTAAAATTGGTAGTTCATATGGGATTGTCAACCTGTCCACCACCAATTATATGAAAAGATTCTGGACAACTGAATCCAGTAAGGTGGCATCTCTACGTTTAACTTGTATTTATTTTTTAAGATATTTAAATTTAACTTGCATTTATTTTTTAATATATTTAAATTTATTAAAATTGCTATAATGGTAATGGTATGTTAGATTGGTTATATTTCTTAAATCTATATAAATACATGAGTTTTTAAATTCATTTATGCATTACAATTTAAGAATTTTTTTAATAAGTGAAAAATAAAAATTTCACCCCACACACATATATATATAACCACTATTTTAAAAACATTTTTTTTTAACCTTTAGAGAGTTGTTCAAAATAATCTGATACATTCTTTTTTTTTTTTTTTTTTTGATATCCAGATGACATGATCTGGTCCAGCCGGTTTGACATATGATGATATGTTTCCCGACGTGGTATACCATTTACATAGATAGAGGTTTTAACTTCATTGCGGGCCCTCTAATATATGTGCTTTTAAAGTCAATTTCGTTTCAAATTTCGTTGCAATTTCATTTTTTTAATTATACTTATTTTTTTTAAATGTTTAATATAAATTTAAATAAAGTTATTAATTTTAATTATTTAAATGTAAATTTGAATAAAATTTTAAATTTTAATTATTTAAAATATATTTTTAAATGTGTGCAAATTTAATAACATAAAAAAATATATTAAAATACTTATATTCTAAATATATAAATTTATATGGAAAATTCAGATAAAATTAATCATATTAAAAAAATAATAAATTTAAAATTTCCAACCATGCATCTTCTTTTAAATGTGTTGAACTAGTTTTAGGTATTATATATATGAGTTTCATAGTTGGGTAGTTCCTAAAACATTATGGATGGAAAGGATTTGTCATTTATGTGAGAATATGAACATTGAGAATGAAAATCACTTCCTCTTAGAGTGCCCTCAGTACACCCATTGTAGATCTCAATTTCATAATCTTTGTTGCAATACTGACTTTCCTAGCCTTTTAACATGTCAAAATTATAGTGAGCTTGGAACGCTTATCTCCAAGCTCTTTGAGCATAGGAGTACAATTTTAAAATAAACTAAATAATTCGTTTCTTTAGGTCATATAAATCAAAATTTAGTCACCATAAATAACAATAAACATAAATAACAATAAACATAAAACACTAAACATCTCAATAAACATTTCACATTATTAAAAACTAAATAATTTTATCTTAAATTATTACTTTTATATTTAATTTACATATTAATAATATTTTTTACCTTAGGTTCAATAATTCCTACTATTAAATTTTTTTTTTTTTAATATAAAAATGAAATACCAAAATTACATATTACACCGGTTAACATAGCTTTCACTTAACCATAATCGTTTGTTATTAATAAAAACTTACGAATAGTCGATATAGCGCGGACATGGACCATGACTCGAACCGTGAGCAAATTAATGCAAAAGATTGTGATTGCCTCTCCCAACCGTAACCCACCGTAACCCAATCCGCCAGTAAATTAATGCAAGTACAGCGGTAGGGCTGCTTTTGTTTTTAGGTGGTTTATGAAAGTCTATTTATTTTTTAAGGGTATTTAAAAGATTTGACTTTCTTACGGGCGAAATAATTAGCAACAAAAATTCTAACAATTAAGTTTTATTTTTACTGTAAATTTTAACTATATTATCACATCACATCTAAATATTATTAAAAAAAATTAGAAATATTCAATTTTAAAATTTAAATTATATTTATATTTATATTTATAGCTTATCAATAAAACAAGGTTAATAGAAATTTAAAATAAGTTTGAATTTAATATACATGATGATCATATTAATAAATATGATTTTACATTGATAAAGGTATATTATAACTATGTCTTAAAATAATATTTGAATAAAATGAAGAATTGAACTAGTTAATATCTAAAAATGTTTTAACACCTTAATCAATCACAATCTATCCAAAGTCTCAAACAAATTTAAATTTAAAAACTAATTAATATTTAAAATTCATCAACCATAAATAAACTATTAGAAAATTTACAAACTATTTCATTAAACCCCATTTGTATCTTGTTGTCCCCATAATCCATACATACTTCATGTAATTCCAATAATAACTACTTGATATCTTTAAAACATTTAAGAACAAACCTAATCACGATCTATCCAAAATCCCTAAACAAACTTAAATTCAAAAACTAATTAATTTTTAAAAATTCACTTATCATTACAATAACTCATCATTCTCTCTATCAAGAAGTTGAGTCTCGTCTCTTGACTGCTTCAGCTGCCCTCCATCCATGACTCTTGAATTTACGAGCCTTTTTGCACAATTTGTCGCACAAACACCGTACCCTTCAGAATTACCTTCAACTTTTTCGTTTGAACAGAAGCCACTTTGCACTTAACAGCTTGCCTCTTTTTCTTTCCAACGCCTTTTCCACCTGATGATTTCAGAGGACCTTCCTTCGAGTTGTCCACTCTCAAAGACTCGATCACTTCCTCTATGACTGGGCTTCTATCCTGGACAGAATCCAATATACATTGCTCACACTCAATCAGAGTACAACAGAATCCCTATTACTCTAACAGAATTTCAGATTGTTTTTAGAATTGAATTTCGAATTTAGGAATTAATATTAAAGTAATTTGAGAAAAACTCAAAATCAAATCTAACTATGTCACTCGACACCAAAAATATATCCAACATCATATAAACCACATGTACCAAAACTTTTATAAATTATTAAACCCCAAACACCCGTCATTAAATATTAAACCCAAAAAAGCCCGTCTCAGACATATGTTAAGTTTCGAACCTGGGGCGCCAAGATCCATTCTCCTCGGAGCCATTCTTGAGCTGGGCGTAACTCTGAATGGGGATATGCCTTCACAGTGCGAGTGTCAGGAAAATAGAGCACCCAAAGATCATCTTTTGCTCCCTCAGAAGCTTTGACAATGACGCCACGCCACCAGCAGTCACTATCATAAGCTTCAACCGCATCCCCAACAGAGCAATGGAGAGGCAACTGAATGCGGGGTGGAATGGGTCTGACTTCACTGTGCAGCCACGCCTCCTCCACCAATGGCTCTCCATCATCTGTAACAAACTTATCATATCGGATCTTGCAACGCCGGCCACCTGTGGTAACAGTGAGGAGAACTCCCTCAAACCAAGCCCCACCATAACCTTCCTCACTGCTGCACACCTCAACCCTCATTCCTTTCCTAAACCCCTTATTTCTAACTAGCCCACCTGCAGCATGTGACCGGTGACGGAAAAATCCAGTGCCGTCAAAAGGCTGATTTTCTGTGGCGGTCTGTTCTTCTTCAGCTGAATCGCTTACCAGAGCCCTTTGGACACAGCCGGAATCTGGTCCATCTGCGGCGTCCCCGCTGTTAGAAGACGCGCAATTTTCCGTCGTGCAGGACTCCGCCGGCGATCCGGTGCAGAAGGAAGGCGAGCCGCCGGATTCCCCAAGCAGATGTTCCCCGTTCTGATGGAGAAGGTTCATATCTGCAATGCAGAAACCAAACGAAGCTAATCCCCGCACAGATGGAGGTCTGTGCAGGGCTTTTATTGACTCCAGTAAACATAAAGGTCAACCTGCGCGGCAAATACTTTGAAGGTCAGCAGGAAGAAACACGGTAAATATTACGATGTGCCGTAGGAAATAACGTGGGAAATGTCAGTTAGCTGAGTAGGAAACCAGCGGGCCTGACTTTAATATTAATTTTGAGAAATTAATCTCGCCGAGCCAGTTTCCCGAGGGTGTCGTCGTCATTGTGGGTCTCATTGCTTACCTCATTATTGACGTATTCATAACTTCGAGGAACCTATATATGATAATTTAATTAAAAAGTAATAGACCAACCACAAATTAATTTTCAGGAAGTGATATACAATAATTTAATTAAATGGAAGTAATCAACCACATATTTTTACTCATTTTTCGAAGCAGTACCATAATTATTTTGTATCTATTTTTTTAATGCTATTTTGTTATAAATATGGGTTAAAAACAAAGTTAAATCTATATTTTAAGTTTTGATTTATTAAATTGGAAACGATCAATTTTTTCTTTACTAGAAAAAAAGAGATTTGCATATCAAGAGATTTGATCATTTTCGATACTTGTTAAATTTAGATTAAAATAAATTTAGACTGATTTAATTTATCATTTTAAATAAGGTACATTTTATATGAATACTTTAAGATCTCAATACCATGGATCATTTTTATTTTTATTGTTATTTTATTTTTATAGATTATTTTATTTTTTTTATTTTAACTAGGTTAAAATGTTTACATTACATTACATTAATTTTTTTATTTAAATAATTTTTTTTAAAGTTTATTTTAGTTTTATGTAATTTGCTTAGTTAAAATGTTAAACATTACATTACAACATTGCTACCATAATGTCTTTCTGCTTAATTATAAATATTTGTTAAAATTATAAATTTGAATTGTGAAATATGTGTATTGTGCTAAAAAGAAACCCTAAATTTTAAACTAAATAGAGATTATTATTATTTTCAAAATAAAATGTATTTCATTCCAAATCAAACTTGTCACTAGGAACATTATATATTAATAAAATGTATTTCATTCCAAATCAAACTTGTCACTAGGAACATTATATAGTTATAAAATGTATTTCGTTCCAAATCAAACTTGTCACTAGAAACATATATAGTAATTGAGTTGTGGTTAATTAAGAGTTAGAAATCCATTTTTTTTCCTTATTGGAAAAGTTTCATAATTGCCCAAGGCTTCATGTTTCAACTTAAGGTGGATGATGATAAGTTGACTTTTTTTTAATTGAATCTCTAGATTGATTCTCAAGGGAATATACTCATAATATGTTTTGTGTGAATATGGTTGTAGTGTGCTACACAGTTGTGAGGTTGCATTGACTTTTAATAAATTTAAAAAATTAAATTTGTGCCATGTGGCTCCCCGCCATTTTGCTAGGGATTTGAGATTATTCCAATTCTAATATGTTCATATTCTAATTAGATGAGGAAATTAATATATAAGCAAATTTTATTTAACAAAAATGGTCTATTTTACAATAAGATGTGAAATTCCTTTTTTTTCTCAAGTTAAATTAGATTTGTGCCAAGTGGCACCCTCCCGGCCAATTTCCTATGTATTTGAGATTATTCCAATTCTAATAAGTTCATATTCTAATTAGATGGAGAAATTGATATATAAACAAATTTTATTTAGCAAAATGGTCCATTTTACAGTAAGATGTGTAATTCATTTTTTTTCTCAAGTTAAAGTTGACCTATAACCATTTTATACATGGATAATGAGGTAAATGTGTTGATTGGTAAGACATTCTTCATGTTGCAATAGTTTTTTTTGTTATATTTATGAAGCCTTCGACTATATCAACCACAATAATATTTTTAATGTGGTTGTACTAGTATAATAATAAAAAAATTAAGTATAAAAACATTTATGATTGGTTGAATGATTATTACTCCTATAGGCACGTTTACTTTGGAATAAGATTTCTAAAAGTTTAATTTAATTAGATCAATTATGAAGGGAGTAAGCTGACGGGCTAATGAAAAATGCTTTGTTTTTCGCGCCCCCTCGATGCTAGCAAGGCCCTTCCTACGACCTGTGCAATGTGGATCCCATCCGTCCCTAGACGTAAACTCCCAAATCTGTCTCTGTCACCATTAGCGTTACCGTCTGTTTGCAGGCTCGCCATCCGCATCGACATTGGCGTTACCATTCTGTAGACTGTCCTTGAGCCAGATTTATGCAGGAACACAACAGAATACACATATAACCATAAGTAAAAGGATGCATCAGAAATAACACTTCATTTCATTAATATCAAAGAACTGAAATTTGCTTACAGACAGAATGGAAATAAACTAGCTAGGGCGCTAATAACTTATCTTTGGGAAGAGATGTGGTGGCTACAGGCCTCTAAACTGTATTACAATGAGGCTTGAGGGCCTATTTATTATTGAGAAATAATGCAAAACCCTAAACATCCAAAAACCTAACCCTAGGAGATGAAGCACCAAAAATATGGGCCCTGTTTGGGTAAATTGGTACATCAACTTCCCAGGGACGTAACTTTGGCATACGATCTCCCTTTGATGCGCACCATACCTCGTTAGAAATATCTATTCGAGGAATACAACTTTTGAGTGAGAAAAATCAGTCTATGGACCCATGTTTCTCCTGTTTTTTCCAAAAAACATCGTTTAGAGTCTCAAAACAGCTCCAGAAGTTCAAGACCCGAAAAATTGCTAAAAATAGTAAATTGTGCTATAATTAAGGAAACTGAAAAACTGAAAGAGACAATGGTGGGGCCCCAAATGGAATAGGTGGGTGGCCACCAATATCCACCTGGATCATTCCTCCCCCCTTAGGAAGCAGTGGTCCCCATTACGTTGAGTTCCTTCATGAGATGAGGAAACTTCTACTGAACTTGGTCCCTGGCGAACCACTTGCCTTGGTGAAGGAGTTGGCTAGATTTGAAAACTCGATACAGTTGGATCTTCTGCCGGTCAGTGTTCTTGATTTGCATTTCCATGATACAATCTGTGGTGACATGTTCCATGCAGTCTGGGTTTAACTCTATTGGTGTGAGTTGTTCTGCAATGTCGGAGGTGTCCAGTAGAGGTGGGAAGTAGGGCTAAAGGCGGTCCACATTGAATACTGGGTGCAAAACAAGGAATGGTGGAATACTAAGCTCAAAGGCATTGCTCCCTACAACCTTGGTGATGGTGTATGCCCCATATTGGAGCGGGCGAAGCTTGCGATGGAGTCTAGTGAGGCGCTCCTTCTACAAATGTAGCCACACTTTGTCACCCACCTAAAAGTTGTGTGGCACCCGATGTTGATCATGTCGTTGCATGTACTTAGCATTGGCTTTGTACAATATGTCATGAAACTATTAGCAGATGTGTTGAATGCGCTCAATGAAGCTGTTCGCTTTGTCAACTTCAAACTGGACATGAGTCGAATCGACCTGAGTAGTCGCAAATGGCATGGCTACGTCAATGGGACATAGTGTCTGGAATCCCAAGCCCACCTAAAAAGGGTTGTGGCTGGTTGAGCTGTGGAGAGCTCAGTTATAACTGTGTTGTACATTGGGGGAGTCTCTCATCCCATGTGCATGGATGCTTTGAATTGTACATGTGCGTAATGTGTACAATCATCTTGTTGATGACCTTTGTCTAGCCATTAGTTTGGGGATGGAAAGTTGTGGACTTGGTGAGCTTGGTGTCCAACACTAACTAGAGACTGGACCAAAATGTGCTGAGGAACCTGTTGTCCCTATCTGAGATGATAGACTTGGGATCCTAAAGTGCACCCACACTCGTTCAAAGAAGAGTTTAGGAATGGCTTCTGCTATGCTATTCTTCTTGCAGGCCGCCATAATGGCCATCTTTGAGAATTTGTCGATGACCACGAAAACGCAGTCATTTCCATGCTTATTAGAAGGAAGGTCTGATATGTAATCCATGGAGATGGATTCCAAAGGTCAACTAGGTTTAGGTAGCAGAGTATAGAGGCCTTGCTTCTTGATGGTCGGTTTGGAAATGGCGCAAGCAATACAAGATCTGATGTACTTCCCGACATACTGTCGAAGGTTCAGCCAATAGAAATACTTCTGCAACACTGCCACTATTTTCTCGACCCCAAAATGCCCTGTGACTCGACTGAAGTGTGCTTCCTAAATCATCTTGGCACGCTCAGTTGAAGGAACACAAAGGTGTCCCAGGTGACATAGTAGTACATCTTGGAGGTGAAAATTTGGAACTTGCGTACCCTCCAAGAGTGTATTGTATGTGTGGCCGAATTTTGGATCGCTTTTGTAGAGAAGCGGCCAATCAGAAGTCTTGTGCCCACAGGAGTTGAGAACAATGGTTAGCGCCACAATCGGTGGTCAGCTGAGGCAGTCTGCAACATTATTGGTGTTACCCTTCTTGTACTTGATGTTGAAATGAAACTATTGTAGATATGTGGACCACTTCTGATGGCGATCGTTCTGCAACTTCCCTTGTGTCTGTATGAACTGCAGGGGTCAGTGGTCTATGTGGATGATTGTTTCCTTCCATAAAATGTAATGCTTCCATTGTCGATAAGCCTACACAATGGAATACATTTATTTGTCATAAGTGGGATACTTGCGGACTGTGTCGGACAATGGCTCACTGTGATATGCGCTGGATGCCCCTATTGAGCAATAACTGACCCAATAGCATAGTCAGAGGCATTTTTCTCTATCTCAAATGGTTGTTGAAAGTCTGGTAATGTGAGAAATGGTGCAGAATAGAGGCGATGTTTCAATTCTACGAACGCCTTATGTTGAGATTCCAACCAAAAGAATTTTTCTTTCGCTCCTCCCTTAGTGACTTGACTCAAGGGCCAAGTGATATGAAAGAATCCCAACACGAACTTGCAATAGAAATTCGCAAGACCCAGAAAGCTACAAAGCTCTGTTATAGTGATTGGGGCTGGCCAATCTTGAATGACTTGGATATTTCTTGGATCCACATGCACCCCCCTTTCATCAATAATGTATCCCAGATACTGAACTTGGGTCATGCCAAAAGTGCACTTCTCCAAATTGACACACAACTTGTGTTGCCGCTATATTTGGAGGACCTATTGGATGTGGTGGAGGTGCTCTTCCCAAGTTTGGCTGAAGATCGGAATGTCATCCAAGTACACCACTACAAATGAGTTGGTGAGTGGCTGCAAGATGTCGTCCATCAACCTCATGAAGGTTGTAGGAGCATTCGTCAACCCAAAAGGCATGACCAACCATTCGAAAAGGCCCTCCTTGGCTTTGAAGATCGTCTTCCATACATCAGAGGGTTCGATTGGTACCTGGCGATGCCAAGACTTCAAGTCTATATTTCTAAAATATTTTTCCCCTTTGAGTTGGTCCAGAAGGTCATCAATCTATGGGATCGGGTACCTATTCCGAACAGTGATCTTGTTCACCACCCGATAGTCAATACAGAGTCTCCAGGTCCCATCCTTCTTCTGCACCAACACAATCAGGCTCCCACAGGGCGATGAACTCGACCAGATGTGACATTTCTACAATAGCTCCTGAATATGCCTCGTGATTTCATTGTTCTCAAGCCTACACAAATGGCATTTTTCTCTATCTCAAATGGTTGTTGAAAGTCTGGTAATGTGAGAAATGGTGCAGAGGCATTTTTCTCTATCTCAAATGGTTGTTGAAAGTCTGGTAATGTGAGAAATGGTGCAGAATAGAGGCGATGTTTCAATTCTACAAACGCCTTATGTTGAGATTCCGACCAAAAGAATTTTTCTTTCGCTCCTCCCTTAGTGACTTGACTCAAGGACCAAGTGATATGAGAGAATCCCAACACGAACCTGCAATAGAAATTCGCAAGACCCAGAAAGCTGCGAAGCTCTGTTATAGTGATTGGGGCTGGCCAATCCCGAATGACTTGGATATTTCCTGGATCCACATGCACCCCCCTTTCATCAATAATGTATCCTAGATACTGAACTTGGGTCATGCCAAAAGTGCACTTCTCCAAATTGACACACAACTTGTGTTGTCGATATATTTGGAGGACCTATTGGATGTGGTGGAAGTGCTCTTCCCAAGTTTGGCTGAAGATCAAAATGTCATCCAAGTACACCACTACAAATGAGTTGGTGAATGGCTGCAAGATGTCGTCCATCAACCTCATGAAGGTTGTAGGAGAATTCGTCAACCCAAAAGGCATGACCAACCATTCGAAAAGGCCCTCCTTGGCTTTGAAGGTCGTCTTCCATACATTAGAGGGTTCGATTGGTACCTGGTGATGCCAAGACTTCAAGTCGATATTTCTAAAATATTTTTCCCCTTTGAGTTGGTCTAGAAGGTCATCAATCTGTGGGATCGGGTACCTATTCCGAACAGTGATCTTGTTCACCACCCGATAGTCAATACAGAGTCTCCAGGTCCCATCCTTCTTCTGCACCAACACGATCAGGCTCCCACAGGGCGATGAACTCGGCCAGATGTGACCTTTCTACAATAGCTCCTGAATATGCCTCGTGATTTCATTGTTCTCAAGAATAGAGCATTGATAGATCGATCCATTGGGTGGTGGTGCACCTGGGGTCAGATCAATGGGGTGCTTTACTTGATAGTGTAGAGGCACCCCTGTGGGTGAGGTGAAGATGTCCCTATACTCCTTCATGACCTTGTCCATTTGTTTTTGTCATGCGGAGGAGCCTTGTCTGGAGGTCGTGGCCACGGATCATCAGGAAAACAAATTTACCAGTTTTGGAAATGAGCTTATTGCATTGTTTTGCACTAACAAAAGAGATAGTAGTAGGCAGTGGTACCTTTGGTATCCTTTACAACTTACTGCCCAAAGTAACAATAACATCGCAAGGTCGGGACTCATACACAACATGTCACTTCCACAAGTATGGTTGGCCTAATAATAGATCACAAACATTGAGAGGAGCAATGTCACATAATACCTCATATGTGAAGGGCTTGATGCTATAGGGAAGGCGGCACTGCTGGCTGACACGGAGCTCCCATCCTTGGTGAAGCCACCCGATGGTGTATGGCTGTGGGTGTGTTGTATTCGACAAGCCCAAATGCTTCATGACCTCTACTGAAATGAGGTTCTTTTGGCTCCCATTGTCGACAATGAACTATAGCAGGGAACCCTTTACCCACATCTGAGAGTGGAAGAGATGCTCCTCCTCCTCTGGATCTTTCGATTCCTCCTTTTGGGTCTTCGCAATGGAAACGGTGGTGTTGGGCTCCACATCAATAGTCTGCTTCCTTTTGTCATTCCCCTTGTCGGGTTCAGATTCAGAGCTGGAGCATGCATATAATTCAAAAGCCCTCACCTCGGCCACTTGTGACTACTTGGCCCGACACTCACTTGTGTTGTGAGTGGATCTCTTATGGAACTCACACCACTTTCCCGTGTCCTTCTTTGGCTTCGTGGTGTTGTTCTTTGCTTGCAGCTTTGGCAGGTTGTCTTGGGCCACCATGCCTTGGATTTTTCTTTTGTTTTGCAGTTTGGGGGCACCTTTCCCTTGCTTTTGATTCATAGATCCAAATTCTCGCTTCTTCTATTTGAATTTCTACTCAATCTTGGCAGCATACCGGTATGTTGTACCAAGCGAGGAGATGTCAAGGAACTCCATTTCCTCCTAAATGTATCTGTGCATACAATTGTGATACTTTAGCACCAAATGTTTCTCTGAATCTTTCACACACACACACACATATTAGCATTTGATTGTATGAAGGTTGACACCTTGGCAAGGTCGATTCACTGTGTCACTATGCCCGCACACAAGGATTTCAACATTATTACATAATGTACCTTTTATTTAAGTGCAGAACAAGAGGGTGAACCTTTGGACAAACCACTATTGTTCAATCTGTGGTGAGTACGGCCATTACACGCACCGCTGCCCCTATCTCCCTAACCTGAAGAAGCTTCAAGGTAACTATGGACAGGGGGATCCTTGCAACAGACAATAGTCATGCAGGAGTCTTTCCCCCATCAGGGGACAGTTAGCACCCAACAACAACAAACAACTCCCGATGATTCTGGAAAAAAAAAAACCATGAAATCTACATGATTTGCGAAGAAATGTTTTTTCAAACACAAAACCAATCCTGTGTTGGTGGATTTGGTGAAAAAGTGCACCAATCCACACTTGCTTAATATGAGTGGTCGCTGCCTCTTAAGCTTTTGGTCATAGGAAGATAAACAAAAGAGTTAGCAGGTTAGTGAACATGCTATAAAACAAAACACACTAGATAATTATGTGAGTTGTGACAAGGGGGAGGATGTTGTTTCACTTTAGGGGATCTGATCAACATCCCATGATGCTCTCGCACATTAAAATCCTAGGGAAAAAATTGACAAGAAAAATCAGGGATAACAATCATTAAAATCCCTTGTAAAAATCATCGAAGTTCATTAGATTGAATTGGGCATGATTGAAAAACGTTCTTAGGGCATGAACATAATCTTAGTTTAGCTGTGATGTAAAATATAATTACACACATAGAGATAGGTTCAAGAGGCATTGTTGTTTAATCATCAGAGGAGAAGAAACAATAATGGATTTATCCTATTGGATTTAAATATGTTGTGTAGAAATCGTGGGTGTATCATATTTGAATTGAATTAATGTGTATTGATGAATTTAAATCATTGATTTTAGATTGATGGATTATCTCATAACTCTTGATGGATTGATTTTAACTCTTAAATGTATCTTAGGAGAGAGGAAATAGTTTGAGATTCTATGCAGTCTAATTTTCTCTAAGAAATTGTAGTTTTAGTTATTTATTACACTATTTTATTTAATTAAAAACTTTTGAGACCACATATGTATATATTATGAGACTAATATGAGTAAGCTTCTTTGTTGATTTTTTTTTAGGTTTTGGTGTAAAACATGAGCAATCCTCAATATGGCACATATGAATGGTGGAAAATGGATGTCTACTGCTCATGCAATCGCTGCTATGGTAGAAGACACCAAAAAATGCATGTTGAGAGGGACCATTTATCATTAAATGGTCCCATGTAAGGATTTTTGGAGAATGACAAAGAAATGCTTATGGAAATGTCTGCAAGAATTAAAAATAATGATTTAACAGTTGAAAGTGGCAATGGTTTACCCAACATCATTGGCGAAGTTAATTTTAATCATAGCCCCAATAATGACAGTATACATAACGATTACATGGATGGTTCTAACGATTCCCATGCACATGTAGAAGAACAAATAACTATTGAATCCAATGCAAGAGAGATTCTAGATTCAATTAATATACACGCTGATGGGCAACCTCATGATAATGATATTATACATATGGCAGGGACACCACTATACCCTAGTGCACAATGCTCCATATTGCAAGATGTGGTACCCCTTCTTAACTTAAAAGTTGTCCATGGATGGACAAACAATAGTTTCACTGATCTTCTACAGTAAGTGTTTTTATACAAAATGGAAATTTCAAGTTTTTATTTATATATGTTTCCAAAAATATAATTCCACTCTAAACTATATCTTATCATTGTTGATGGTACTGTCACATGTTGTTATCAGGTCTACTCCCAATTAATAACAAATTTCCTAAATAAAAAAATGAGATCATGTCATTGACAAAAGATTTAGGTATGGATGCTTCCAAGACGTATGATGCATGTCCTAATGATTGCATCCTATATTATGGATATGGTAAGGAATCCTTAGATGAATGTCTAGAATGTGGTGAGAAAAGGTACCATATAAGTACATCATCAAAAAAGGTAGGAAGAAAGGTACTACGTCACATACCTTTAGCCCCACAATTTGAGAGGTTATTTGGATGTAAGGAAATGACACATATCATGGATTATCATGTTAGGGGAAGGAGCACATATTGTGTTATAAGGATGCCGGTTGATGGAGTTGTGTGACGTAAGATCGAGGAGAAGTGGCCAATTTTCAAAGATGAGCTACGAAATGCAAGAATATCATTAGCATTATATGGTGTGAATCCTTATGTAAATCAATCAACACAATGGTCTACATGTCCAGTAATTCCTATCAACAACAACCTACCCTCATGGCTATCAACCAAAAAGGAACATGCTATCTTGACACTTATCATACCAGGTTATACTTTATGGAAATTCCTAATATTGAGTCTACATGGTAATAGTAACAAATTTCATGGTGCAAATGACAAATTGAAGTTGATGTCTTTACAGGTCTAAATCAACCAAAACATATGGACACATACTAATTGGAGCCTTTAATAAATGAGTTATTAATGCTTTGGCAAGGAATGAATATGAAGGATGTGTATCGTCCTATTTCTTCAAGGATCTTTCAATTTCATGTAATGCTTATTTTCACAATTTGTGATGCTCCAGGGCTATCAATGTGTTGTGGTGAGTTATAGTTGGTGTTAATAACCTCATATTGTATTTATTGATTTCATTTACTTCATATTAAAATCCTAAATTATTACTTTATCTTGCATATAAAAATGAAAGGCCTTTAGACTAAGGGATCTTATGGATGCCCAACATGTGGGCCTTGCACCTCATCAAGAAGATCCAGTCATTTGGGAAAGACTGTATATGATGAATATAGAATGTTTCTAAAGCCTGATCATCCATATCGTGTACAAGATAAGGATGATTTTGGTGGAAATGAGTGCCTTCTTAGAGAACCTTCAAAGATGAATCCCGAGAGATGGATGCATGCATATAGAAGCACAAATGGTAATTTTCATTCTTGCCTTTTAAATGATATACGATTACGTTCCTAAAACATTGATTTGGTAAATTATTATGATTTTTATTTTTGGTAGAATCCCTTCCTTCAGGAATGACTCGAAAGACAATATTTTCAGAGTTGCCATATTATGAAGACCTACATATTGTTCACTTGTTCGACACAATGCACATGGGGAAGAATGTATCTGTTTGTTTATATAATATGCTATTTGAGAAGAGTTCAATACATGGGAGGAAACTAAATAAGCTACAAGTGAGGATGGACCTCAAAGAAGTAGGAAGAATGCCTCATCTTTGGCCAAATGATGATGGTAACTTTGTAGCTGATCCATGGCCTCTCAAAGGAGGGGAAAGAAAAGATGATTAAATCCATAAAATCAGTAAGATTCCCAATAGGTTTTGGAGTAAATTTTAAGAATTCATTCTCAAAAGGAAATGAACTCATTGGAATGAAGACCCATGCTTGGCATAATTTCCTTAGGGTATGTGCACATTGATTGACATTAACTATATTATCGATTATGTGATTTTAAAATTATTTTATTTAAAAAATAATTATATAGCATGAGTAATTGATTAATTTTAACATTCTAATTGCATTATCTATTACCTGCCATCCTTAGTTCAGTAGTTTCTTCTTATTCTTCTTTTACATCTATTTTCAAAATGACTGTATTCATGACATACCTTGCATTTAAATGGAATTTGCTTGTAGTCCAATTGTTGGATATGGGTCAACTAGCTACCTTGATTTTCACCACTTCAGGGAGCCCTTTTCCTAGATCCACTTCCACACAGATCATTGCACACACATGCATATTTTCCTTTGGTTCACTTTGATCTATATATTTTCCACCAACCTTTCCTATTGCTTTTACTGAATCATCTCCCCAACAATGCAAAGGAAGATGAGGAAGTTGGACCTAAATAGTAACAACATTTGGTATATCCAACTCTGGATCAAATTCAGGAGTCCATCTATTTAGGTATAAGCCTTGTGTATCCATGAAGTAAGGACCATTTCTGAATATTAGGTCTCTATCTTCTTTGGTTTCAAAATGAAAGGTGAAAAAGCCTCTTTGACATAAAAGAATATAGATTTTCCCTTGTATATATTGAGACCAGTTCCTCTCTACCCATTTTTGAACAGTTTTTGGTGAGGGCCAAAGGCTAGTAAACTTACCAACCAATCCCCTTTCAGAAAGAGCAAGAGCAACTCTACGAGGTAGTGTTGAAGGGAGGACTATTTCAGTAATGTCTTCTAGCTTTTTGACAAACTTTGATACGACAAGCCAATTACGAGGAGGATTAATGGAGGAAATGAGGCTCGAAAATGCTATGACAACCTCATTAGGAGGTACAAAGACAGAAGGTAGAGATTCAGAGGGATGCTCCCCATCCGGAACAGACTCTAGAGGGGCCATGGGAGGCTCAGCTCAGTGCAGTGCAAGAGCTGTTTTTTTCTCAATTTTCAATTACACTTAATAATAATAATAATTTTTTTTAAAGTATATATATTTAATCTTTTATAATAATAATAATAATTTCCAAAGGCTTCCTATTTCAAAGGTGGATGAGGATTTGTTGATTTATTTTTTAATTGAAAACCTAGATTGATTCTCAAGTAAATATACTAAGAATATGCTTCGTGTGAATGCTTATCAATGATTGTAGTGTGTTACAAAGTTTTTTAGGTTGCATTGAATTTTAATAAGTTTTAAAAATTATATTTGTGCCTCCCTGCCCACCAATTTTCTAGGGATTTGAGATTATTCCAATTCTAATAATTTCATATTCTAATTAGATGGAGAAATTAATATATAAACAAATTTTATTTGGAAAAATGGTCCATTTTACAATAAGATGTGTAATTCTTTTTTTTTCTCAAGTTAAAGTTGACCCATAACCATTTTATACATGGTTAATGAGGTAAATATGTGCATTGGTAAGGCATTCTTCATATTGCAATAGTTTTTTTTGTTATATTTATGAAGCCTTCCACTATATCAACCACATTAATATTTTTTATGTGGTTGTACTAGTAATAATAATAATAAAGTAAAAATTTAGTTTATTTCTATGTTTTTTTTTTTAAAATCTTGGTAATGTGAGATGTATCATAAAGTAAGTATCTTGATGCTTATAGACATTTACCAAATATTTAATTTATATATTTGGGCTAACATCTTTTATTTTAAATTTATTTTTATTTTTTCAAAAAAAAATTCTCCACCTCAACAATATTTATTAAAACAATTATCAAATTCTTGTTTATAAGCATCATGTCCTTAATAGGTAATTCCAAAATAATCATGATATTTTTTAAGAGAATCTCTAGCCTAAAGAACATATACATCAACTAATTGATCTCACAAAAATGTTTGATTTTGTATATTTTTATTGCATCCTCCATTCAAATACTAAGAACTCACTAATATGAAATATTATTGAATCACAACACTTGGAAATTGGAAGTGATGAATACACCATATCATAAACATGTGAGAGTAATGGGGCAAGTCAAACCTGGCACACTCTTACTCTAATGCCTTATCTCTTCAATAATTTTCAATATTTTTTGTTTTATTTTAAAATATCTCAACAAAAAGGTTTGAATTTGTATATTATTATTGCATCCTCCACTCAAATAATAGGAACTATTACTAAATCACAACAAATAATTTTAATTGGTGAATACATAAGAATTTTAGAGTAATGGGACAATTCAATCCTGACACACTCTTACTCTAGTGTCATATCTTTATATTCTAGATAAGGAATATAAATGTTCCAGTCCTCAAGGGAATCTAAAAAAAATGCTCAAAGCCATTACAAATATATACTCACTATAAGCTCAATATATCACATATGGGAATTGAACCTAAGTGGGGAGTATGACAACATTTCTCCCAAACAACTAAGCTACATCCAATTGACTTATCCTTTGAACATATCTCTCTATATTCCATGTGAGGAACATACATATTTTGTTCCTTGAGGGACTCTCAATTAACAAGGCTTGAAACCATTACAATGATAATACTCATCATGAGTTCAACATGTCACATGCAAGAATTCAAACAACTAAGAGGATAACATTCAAGCTGCATCTAATGACTTTTTCAATATCTTGATGCACTTATGCATGTGGTGGTTTCAAGAACGTTTGATGGTCGATTCTCCAAAGCCCTCCTTTATTTAAAGCAATGGCTTTGCATACGCTAATTTTTAGGTGTAGGAAAGGTACATCACAATCCTAAACTTGCGAACCATAATTAAGGGGATTTTGTGGGGTTCAACATTTTTAGTACTCTTTGGCATTAACTATAGTCTATTGGTAGCTTGTGATCTTGGTATTTGGCTTAGGAACCCATGGATTATTGTCAAGGTTGCAAATGTGTAATGTGTGAGCTCTCATAAATGAAGAGGAAAATGCAAAGGTTTGAGGGGATAAAAAAAATTAAGAAGGATTCCATCAATGCAAGTGTAGTCTAATAAGATATATTCTTGGTAGAAGGGAAATAAATTTTTTTACATGTGCTAGGGATAATAGAAAAAATAAAATAATTAAAGGCCATGAGGACTAAGTTTGAAGATACATGCAAAACTAAGAAAAAATAACTCTAGGAAATTGAGAAAAAATTGAACTCAACAATGAAAATAACTAATACACTAACACCTTTATAACTGTTATAAATTGTAGCAAGAAAGGTTAAATTTGAATTGTGCCCTAGTAAAATTTAGTAATTCGATTTTCCACATCAGCAGGATGACTTGGATTGCAGTTAACTTGTGTGACATGTCTTTGTCTACTATTTTATTTAGTAAATTTGAGTTGTAGGCTAGAAGTAGAGTTTTGCATGTAGTGGTTGCTAAAATTTGGCGATCTAGTTCAATTATTTTCAGTTTGACTCAGTTAACTGAGCTCAAGTACCTAGTTGAGTCAGTTAAAGGTCACTTGAGTAGTATAATTCTTGTTAACTCATTGATATCTTAGTTAAACTAGTAAATCAGCTAAAAATAGCCCATACATGCATAGAATTCAAATTTTCTAGCTCGAGTGGATAAAAGGCACATTTTAATTATCAAGTGTATACTAGTTGAGTGTATAGGATTGACAGTTAAACATGTGAATCCTTCATTGGGAATTGCACAAAAAATTGGAGAAAAATCATGTTTTTTAGGAGCTAATTTCCTCTAGGATTGTGCAAGGAAATATGAGTAAGTTGGGGCCTCGAATTGGCTAAGTGTTGGCCAGAGTGGGGAAGTCAACAGGATAACAATTTTACTATGTAAGGTGTGCTTCAGGATCAAAGCAAGACATTGTAATAGTTCCTCATTCTCATCTAATTAATAACAAAAAGTGGAGGGGATTTTCCAAGTTGGGTTCCCCTTAAAATCATTATGTTCTTGTGGTTTTAATGGTTGCATGTAATTTCATGTGCTTCTAAATTGTGATTTCCATTCCACATAATAGTAGAGGAAATTTGTAATCTCTTGATTTCAGTTCGATTTCATCAATAGTAGAAAATTTATGTCAATTTCTACATGGTAGCAGAGTGAAAATCACACTAGGAACTAGTTTATAGAGCCTCTCCTTTAGATATTTTGATTTGCAGATTTAGTGAAGTAGTTTTTCTTCCGTGCGGGAAAATGTCTTTCAACGGATTGATATTGGAGTATGCCCTTAATGGAACCTCAAATTTCATAGCTTGAAGAACATGGTGGAAGAAATGCTCGATAATAATTTTTTTTTTGGAGTACACCAAAACTAACATTCTAAATCTAGTATTATCGAGTTTCGAATGCATAATAGCTAGCTTAGTGGAAAAAGGATATCACTAAATCTAGGAGCTGGATCATCCTACAGGGTGTGAGAGATCACATAGTCTTGAATTTACATGGCAAGGAGACTCCCTTTGATATGTGAAAGACCCTCACTAAGCTATTCGAAAATGGCAGTGATGCCAAAATAATTGGCATTGAGGGACAAGCTCAGAAACATCTGCATGTAGAAAGGAGAAACCATTCCACATTACCTCTCGAGGTTCACTCAGTGTCTAGATGAGCTTGGAGGAGTTGGAGAAAATATTCCCTCTTTAGAATTAGTGTGTCTAGCTCTCCTAGGCCTTCCAAAATCTTGGCACAACTACTAGGACTCTGTAAATGGAAGGAACAAATTGCCAAATTGGGAGAGATTGTGGTCCGATCCGGTGCAGGAAGAAATTTGGCAGAACACTAGAGGTGGAGTAACATCCAAATTTGAGGAAGAGAATTTTTCCTTGGTTGGGAAGGGAAATAATGGTAAGGGCAAGAAGGCCCAAAGAAATCTAGGGTCCAGCTAGAAAAATGGTAAGAATAAGGACCTACGCAAAATAAAATGTTTTCATTACCATGAATTTGGGCACAATGAAGCATGTTTTCATTACCACGAATTTGGGCACAATGAAACAAAGTGTCCGCACAAGAAATCTAACAAGAAGCCTTCATGAGGAGCAGGAGATGAAACACTTGTCTCACAATTTGAATTAGACTTCACCATGATTGCATGCATGGTGAGAAATGTAATGGGGAGTGTGTGGTATCTAGATTCAGGTGCCTTGTTCCATATGACAAGATGCAAATAATTATTCAGTAGCCTAGAGGAGAAGGGTCTCCAACTGAAAATAGAACTTGGGGATGATGGGTGGTACAGTAACAAAGGAATTGGTACTGTAACCTTTAAGAGGGAGATTTACCCCCATTTTACCATGGAGATTTTTAATCTTTAAATAGGCTTTGTTACCATGCCATTAGCCAATACCATGGCTTATCAATACTACATGTCTAAAAAACCATAACTCACTTAGTATGACACTTGTTCCTATGACATTCTTTTTAATTATCTAGATTAATTAAAAAAATGTTATAAGTACAAGTGTCATATAAAGTGAGTTATAATTTTTTGGAAATATGGTATTGATAAGTGATCTGCAATGCATTAGGAGAATTTTGAGGTCTAAAATTGGCCTCCTAAGGAAATAATAAAATAATAGCTAAACCAATAAAATAATATTTATAAATTTGCATTTTA
Organism: Pinus albicaulis; assembly: GCA_034641835.2. Lineage (NCBI taxonomy): Eukaryota > Viridiplantae > Streptophyta > Pinopsida > Pinales > Pinaceae > Pinus > Pinus albicaulis. Next base: position 911,973,877 of record CM076570.1, read on the forward strand.
CTTTTTCACCACAATCCATGTAACTATGGTCAAATTCAATTAAAAATGTGTACCAAAATAAAATTTAATAAAAAAATGTATTGATGTGACTATAAATAATAATGAGCTTTTCAAGAAAATCTCTGCTGCTATTTTGTTTGTGACTGCAAGTACTATAATGGTTGGTGATCGCTATGTACAATCATCTATTTACCCATCAAATAATGTTTCCACTTCTTGACACTTTGTACCAACACATATAGTTCTTTGTCATATGTAGGATAATTTGTCACAACACCATTAAATGTTTCAGAATGAAAAGCGATAGGCTTACCATGCTGCAAAAGAACTGCAACCATGGCATAATCATTAGCATCAGTTTGAATCTCGAATGGTTGTCTCAAATTTGGTAATGCAAGGAATGGAGCTAAATTGATCTTGTCTTTTAAAGCTTCAAAAGCTTGTTGTTATTTGCCTCCCCATTGGAATCCTTTCTTCACACTTGTCACTGCATGCATAGGAGCTGCGATGGAAGAAAAGTTAGCAATAAAATTTCTCCAATACTGACTTGCACCTAAGAAACTTCTTACCTCGGTTACTGTTTTGGGTGTGGGCCAATTCACAATAGCTTCCACTTCAAAAGGATAAATTCTCAACTCTCCTCCTCCTACAATATGTCCCAAATAGACCAAATAAGTCTTTCCAAACTCACTCTTTGACATCTTAAGAAACAATTTCTCTTTCTTCAAAATATCAAGCACTCTATTCACATGCAAGACATGTTCTTCTCTTGTTTTGCTGAAAATCAATATGTCATCTAAGTACACAATTACAAAGTCATCAAGGAATGGACGCAAAACTCTATCCATGACACACATGAAAGTTTTTGGTGCATTACACAAACCAAATGGCATAACTAGCCACTCAAAGAGTCCTTGTTTGGTTTTTAATGCAGTTTTCCATATATCACTTTCTGCAATTATTACTTGATGATATCCACTTCGTAAATCTAACTTAGTGAAAAAAATTTCTTCTTTCATCTAATCAAGCAAATCATCTATTCTTGGGAGTGGGTAACGATTCTTTACTGTAATCTTGTTCAAAGCTCGAAAATCTACACACATGCGCCAAGTCCCATATTTCTTTGGTATCAAGACTATGGGTGAACCGCATGGCAAGGTGCTTGGCCTTATGATTCCTTTGTCCAACATCTCTTTGATTTGCCTCTTTATATTAACATTACCCATTATCGACCTGCAATACATACCAATGTTTGGAAGAGGAAAATCTTGATGCAACTGAATCTCATGTTGAATCTCCCTTTTTGGAGGCAATCCTGTTGGCTCCTGAAACATCTCATGATGTGAATTAACTACATCATATAAATCTAATTTCAACTTAGGATCACATCCCTCAAATGATTCATGATTAAAATCAGCTTTAGGCTTAATTATAAGAAGAACAAAATTCTTACTTGAATTTACCAGCCTCTTTACCTACCCAGCATTTACCATATCAATGTTTGTCTTCTTGCGATGTGCTCTAATAATGAACTCCTTGTCATATTTGAATAAATGATACTTGTTCTCATGGCGATGGAAGATCGCTTTCCTGTCATACAAGTAAGGACTCCCCAACACAATACCTATTATGTCAAGCGAACCACATATAATTTAATTGTGTCAACAAAATTTGTAGCGATCACAAACCGTAATATGCATTTCTTTGAAACCTGTAAATTTGCATCCTTACAAATCCAACCTAATTGATATGGTTTTGGATGTGGTATGGTCTCAAGATTAAGTTTCTTGACCAAGTCTTCAGAGATTAATTTTTCTTGTGACCCACTGTCAAACAATGTGTCAACCTTGGTATGCTTGGATATGACTCTCACATGAAATAGTTCAATTATATCTTCTTCATTTGGAGCATGTACGTAATAGTTTGATGTACTAGGACTGGGTTTAGTTTCAATTTATTTCCCCTTTATGTTCTTCAATCCCATGGCTGTAATCTTAGATTCATCACCTGAATCATCTCCTAAATCATGTTGAGTTGTAGCTGCAGTTTTCGGTTTCCCTTTGTTATTGGGTTTCTTTGGACGCATTTCAAGGTGTAATTTCCAACAATGAGTTTCATCATAGCCTTCTTTTGAAAAATGATTACAAACCACTTTTTCTCCCTCTTTCTTACCATACGCATTATTCTTGCTTTTACCTTTTGAGGTCTTCTCTTTGTTTTTACCCTTAAAAGGTTTGTTTATACCCTCTTCCGAAATATTTTTTCCTCTAGCTTCTAGATGTGTGGCTTGAACACATACTTCATCTAGACTAGTGGGGTTAAACATGAGAATAGTATGTTTTAGGTAGCTATGTAAACCTCCTATGTACTTGAGCAAAGTATCTTGGTTCTGCAAATCTACCCCTAATAAGAGAGCTATTCTCCTAAATTCTTGGGTGTATTCTTGCACATTTTGTCCCTTCAATTGCCTAAAATTTTTCCAGTTCCTTATGGATTTCTGCATATGAGCTAATGGATAAAACTGTTGTTTTATAGCAGTAATGAAATCCAACCATGATAGAATAGTCTTACCATGTTTCTTGATCTCCTCCTTTGTCTTGGATTCCCACCAAACAAGTGCTACACCTTCCATTCTCAATGAAGCTAATTGGAGTTTGGTATCATCATCTTGAAGGCTCTAGATTCTCAAATAGACCTCCAATTACCTAATCCAATTATCAAGATTTTCTGCATTGAATTCACCATTAAACATTGGCAATTCAAACTTAAAATCAAGTTTTAAAAAGGATTTTTACTAGTGTTCTTTGACTTGTGTGGTTTATGTATTAAAGTAGAAGTAGAGGATGATGATGATGAGGGTGAGGACGATGGTTCTCCATTGCCTCCATTTCCTCCATTTCCCTTATTTGACTTATCTTCATCATTGTGACCTCCTGAAGATCACTGTCCTTCCTTATGAAGTTTGGATGCTTCTCCTTCTAGTCTCTCATTCATTTCTTGATAAAATATTCTAACCATCTTAGTCATGTCAAGAAATTCTTTCCTGAACATTTTTTCTTCCTCTTTGGGATCAACATCTTCATGGATTTCTCCTTCCTCATGAGGCATACTTAATGTAGCTTCTGCTTACTTAGGAGGTGAACTAGGTGGAGGAGTTTGTGGCAATCTTGCTCTCCTTTTCTTTGGCTCTTCTTGAGACCCTTTTTCTCCCACCAATTTTCCTTCTCCTCTTTTGAGCTTGAGCCTAGTAAGCATCTAAAAATTTGCAAACAGTTAAACAATTCCTTGCACTAAACAACACCAGAGAATGAACTCTAGCTCTGATACCAATTTGATCTGAAATCACTGTATTATTTTTGTTGTGTTAAGTGTTTTTTCAGTTTATAAACATGTGCATATATGTCTCATTAGTTTGCTTAAGGATGGAGGATTTTAACCATGAACTGTAGATGATTTTAGTGAATTAGAAGTATGAAATAAGCACAAATAACAATGAACAACAACGTAAAATAGAGAAATAATTCACCCCATATAATTTACACAGCAGGCATGATGAAGCAGTTCACCCCTCCTAGGCTACATCTACTGGTCTAGCTCCCAATGGCATGTCCATCTTTCATTGTGCTCAAAATTTTGCAAATACATGTATTCACAGGCCTCTAATTGTTGTTTTCTCTGCACCAATGGCTCCATAAATTCTCCAAATAGTAAAAGATGACTCTTCATTCACTCTGAATGGGCGAAAATTGAGTCTCCTCCTCTTTTGCCCAGTTACACCTAGAAAAACTCCACTAAAAGTGCAGGACTCCACTTACCTGGAGTTAAAAGAGTAGATTCCTACCAAAAATGGTGTGCTGACCAAACAACCCACCGAATAAACTGTGGCATTTAATTTTATGGTTGGGCACATGCCCCCCAAACCCCGCGGGATTCATAACTGTCAGAGTTATGCCTTAACCATGGAGTATAATGTTTAAAACATGGCCATGTGACAAGTTCGGAACCGTTGGCGAAGACTACACTGTCGGTTAACCCGTTGGGTTGAAACATTTGATTTAATTCCATGTGAACACCAACGGGGACCGCTAGCGGGTTGGGACCGCCGGCGGTCCCCGGTCCCCAACCCCCACATGGAATTTCATTAAACTTTAAATACATGCCGTGAACTATAGGGTTAAGAATCATGTGTAGCTTGGGCAGTGTTGCGTGTGCGTGCTCTACCAGAGGTCGCGACGTCGAGCCCTACAGACCTCACCCAAAATTTTATAACATAGTTCAAGGGCCACGTGGCAGCCTCAAGGCTAGCCATGTGACACCTCCCAATTGGCCCAAAAACATAAACGTACAACCAACTGACCAATATAATTGCACCACTTGTCATCCTGTGGTTGGCTTTGAGGAAGGAATATTCCTCAAAATATTCCTTTTGTTGACTGTGCATCCCAGTCAACCCTCGTCAAAATGTCGCAAAATTTACTCGTTTGGATTTTCTATCAAAACGCAATATCTCCCTCATTCGACATCGGTTTTTCGAACTGTTCACAGCACCGGAATCAGGAAGACGAGATCTACGCAACCATCCTAGTTTCAAACCAATCCCATAACTTTGAATTTTGAGCAAAATTTATGAACTCCTATCCTGATCAATAAGCAATGGTATTGGCCCATAACATTGTAAAAAATCCTATTTATAGATTAATAATCTCCATGGTACAATGGGATAAACCTCCATGGTTAATAATTTTGTTCGATTTTTTTTGTTAGGTAATGGGAGTCCTAATATGACTAGCATGCCTACCTGTGGCTTTAGTAGCTACAACCTAAGAGCATTTAAGCCATGAAAATCACCAAGTATCGCACTCGGTATGAGCCAGAACAACCCTTTAGCATGACTAGATTTTTTCCATAGCGTTTCGAGATGGTGGCCCTTTCACCACTAAATGCCTTAACCTAACACCATATCACCCTCTATTTTACATAGTTGTCTTTAAGTGCAACCTCTTTGGAATGTATGGTGGATTTCTCGTGAGAATCTCGAAAAATTTGTTGTGAAATCTTGATTTGTGTTCTTTTAAGTGGGGTTTTTTTTCACTGCATATTTGGATTCAACACCTAGGAAATCCCTTAGGCACTTGTATTGTTCAGAGTTCACCCATCAAACTTGTGATTTCTAGAAAAATTAGATCAGAAAATAAACCAGAAAAGTTTTCTAGACTATGTGTCTCTCACACACTCCACGATGATCCTCCTAGATTTTAAGACCAGGCTTGTTCCACTTTGTAAAATATATACATGTTAAAGTTATATATTATTTTTTTATAATTATCAATAATAACAATTTAACATAAAATTATAATTTTGTTAATTTTTATGATGGTTATATTTGAAAAACTTGAAATGTATCATGAAATAAATGTCTTTAATGTCTATTACTAATTAATGTCTATTAATGTTTATCAACAATGCATTTTATTATACCTGGTTATATTGCAATCAGTTTGTCAAACTATATTTGACTTTTAATTAATTTGTAATTTTTTTAATGAGACATTTAATTATTAAGTCAAATATTTGATAATTATAATTTTTTTTTTTTTGAAAAAATGTATTCCAATTTTCTAAATGGTCAAGGACATTGAAATCTAGTTGTCTTTAAGTGCTACATTTTGAAAAGTTTTGGTCTTTATTTTCAGATTTAATTTGTGGCATGGATTCATTGAAATCACAAGGTTGATGGGTGAACTTTGCACAATCTAAGTGTCTAAGGAGTTTTTGAGGGTGTTGAATTCAGAGATGTAGTCAAAAAACCAATTTAAACAATCCAAATCAAGATTTGACCACAAATTTTATGTTAGATTCAACCCAAAAAATTAATTTAAACAACACAGATTTATATGCGAGATTTAAGCCAAAAATCCACCTAAAAGTCTAAAAAATCGCACTTAAAAACAACTCACAATAAAATAATTAAAACATAACTCTTCAAAATAGATCACATGAATAACTTAACGTAATATGTCAAACGCTAATGACAATAAAAACTAATTTTATGTACTTTGACTTATATTAAAAAATAAAATTTAAAAGTTATATTATAACTCTAAGTAACACTTCAATTATACTATAAATATATATTAAATACCAAACTATCCTCCTAGTTGTAAAAATATATGAGCAAATGTTTCCCAACGTGGTGTGCCTCTCTTTTAGAGGCCTGGATCGACGAATCCATCGTTTCACCATTCCTCCTGTAATTGGTAGTTCATATGGGATTGTCAACCTGGCCACAGCCTATTATATGAAAAGATTCTTGACCTCTGAATCTAGTAAGGTGGCATTCATACGTTTAACTTATATTTTTATTTTTTAAGATATTTAAGTTTATTAAAATTGCTATAATGGTAATGGTAGGTTAGATTTGTTAGATTTTTAAAATCTGTATAAATGCATGAGTTTTTTAAATTCATTTATGCATTACAATTTAAGAATTTCTAACTGGCAAAAGATAAAAATTAATTTCGGTGAAACTTCATTTTCTCGTAATAATAATTATAATTATTTCTAAAAAAATGTTTTGTGTAAATTTGATAAAATGATTAATATAATTTTAAATATATACCAATTTAATAACATAATTTTTTTAAAAATATTTATATTCAAAATATAGAAATTTATAAGAAAACTTCAAATAAAAGTAATCATATTAAAAAAATCATAAATTTAAAATTTCCAACCATGTTCTCTCAAATGTGTTGAACTGGTATTATATATGTGTGTTTTTTGAAAAATATGTCTAATAAAAACTATAAAATATGTTTATTGCATTTCATTATAATTAATAAATAAAATATTTTAATAAAAATTTGTAATTAGTTTTAATAAAATTAAATAAATTAATTTAACTTTATAAATTAAATGATTAATAAATAATAATAAACATCAAAATATTTAATTTATAATACATCCCACATTATGAACAAATTTTTTGATAATAATCACATTATCATGAACAAAGTCGACGTGTTTACCATGATTACAATAACTTAATTGCTGTTTTTTTTTTTCATAAAATACAAATACCAAAATTACATATCACACCGGTTAACATAGCTTTCACTTAACCATAATCGTTTTTTTTAATAAAATAACTTTCTATGCAACAAGAATAAATAGTAACTTTCTATGCAACAAGAATAAATAGTAAGTAAATCAAATGGTAAAGAGTTTAAAATATAATTTCATCGATGGAACACGAAATCTCTTAAAAGAAATGCACCGAATTAGTCGTCGATATACCGTGACTCAAACCGTGAGCAAATTAATGCAGATTGTGATTGCCTCTCCCAACCGTGACCCACACCGCGAGTAAATTAATGCTAGTACATCGGTAGGGCTGGTTTTGTTTTGTTTTTTAATTATTATTTTCAAAATAAAATGTATTTTATTCCAAATTCGACCTTGTCACTAGGAACATTATATATTGATAAAATGTATTTCATTCCAAATCAAACTTGTCACTACGAACATTATATAGTAATAAAATGTATTTCATTCCAAATCAAACTTCTCATTAGGAACATTATATAGTAATTGAGTTGTGGATAATTAAGAGTTAGCAATCTATTTTTTTTCTTTATTGGAAAAGTTTCATAATTGTCCAAGGCTTCCTATTTCAACTTAAGGTGGATGAGAATAAGTTGACTTTCTTTTTTAATTGACTTTCTAGATTGATTCTCAAGGGAATATACTTAGCATATGTTTTCTCTGAATATGGTTGTAGTGTGCTACAGAGTTGTTAGGTTGCATTGAATTTTAATAAATTTAAAAAATTAGATTTGTGCCATGTGGCTCCCCACCATTTTGCTAGAGATTTGAGATTATTCCAATTCTAATATGTTCATATTCTAATTAGATGGGGAAATTAATATATAAGCAAATTTTATTTAGCAAAAATGGTCTATTTTACAATAAGATGTGTAATTTTTTTTCTCTCAAGTTAAATTAGATTCATGCCAAGTGGCACTCTCCCCACCAATTTCCTATGTATTTGAGATTATTCCATTTCTAATAAGTTCATATTCTAATTAGATGGAGAAATTGATATATAAACAAATTGTATTTATCAAAATGGTCCATTTTGCAATAAGATGTGTAATTACTTTTTTTTTGCTCAAATTAAAGTTGACCCATAACCATTTTATACATGGAGGTAAATGTGTGGATTGATCAGATGTTCTTCATGTTGCAATAGTTTTTTTGTTATATTTATGAAGCCTTCGACTATATCAAAGTATAAAAACATTTATGATCAGTTCAATGATTATTACTCCTATAAGCACGTTTATTTTAGAATAAGATTTCTAAAAATTTAATTTAATTAGATTAATTATGAAGGGAGTAAGCTAACGGGTCAATGAAACACCTTTTGTGTTTCACACCCCCTCGTTGTTGGCAAGGCCCTTCCTGCGACCTTTGCGATGTGGATCCCATCTATCCCTAGATGTAAACTCCTAACTCTCTGTGTGTCGCCGTTAGTGTTACTGTCTGTTTGCAGGCTCAACGTACGCGTCGACATTGGCGTTACCGTTCCGCTGACTGTCCTTTGCAGGTCAACTCACCGAAGTGACAGGTCACATATGTTCATAAATGACCACTTGCTGACTGTATACGAAGTAAGGGAGAAGATTCCAAGTGGTGGCTCCAATTTGAAATTTGAATAGCAAATTTATGGGAACGTACAGTGGAATTTTGATAAAATTTGTCGTGCATGGTAGGACAGACAAAGCCCAGAGCTTTGGAGATATTTTTATGCTGAGTTCAGAAGCTCCATTCTCATTTTTATTCTGTCGAGCGCCATTCAGGAGCTCGAAAGCTCATTCATTCCATCGAGCGCATTCGGGAGATTGCTCGCCATTTTCATTTTTAGGAATGAAGTCCTTCAAGAAAGGAACAACTCGCCTACCATTCTCATGCAACTTGAATCAAGCATTTTCATGCAACTCGCCTGCCATTTTCAGGAGCTTGCTGGAGCTTCCATTTTCATAGGGAGAGGAAACCACACATTGACTTGTTGCCATTTTCAATGAGTAAGCTAACTATTTTAGAGAGGAAACCCAATTTCCATCAGAGTAAGCTAATAGGTGTAGAATTTCATAGGTTTTGTTGCTGATCCCATGCCCTGGAAGCCCTGAACTTTTTTCAGAAATTCATGAGTGCATTTCTCCTTTTGCCAAGTAAGATACTGTTACTGTTTGAAAGGTAAATTTACTTTTTTTTACAAATTATATGCATTTTCTACAAATTTTCTAAAATTATCTGCATTATTTTTTCTCGGGGATGTTGTTCCGGGGAGTTTCTACAATGGTGACCTTCGAGTTGCTGCTACGACACTTATCTGGGTCGCCATTGCGACAACTCACTGGTCACCATTGCAACAACTCATTTGGCACCGTTGTATATAATTTGTTGGAAAATTTTGTTCGTAATTTTATTATTAAACATAAAATTAGAATACAACAAATCAAATTCGAAATCATATAGCTATTTTTTTATTGATGTTAATCGAGCCATGTAAATGTTTGCAAATGCACACTTACACCATTGCAACATTGCCCCCATACTGGGAAGCACACCTTGACTCAATTATTATTAGATTTTAACTAAATTTTATAATTACAATAATGTAGTAGTCATAAGTTTATCAAATGAAGTGTCACAAGCCCCAAACTAAACAAGACAACATGTCCATGTGGACTGCATCATGCAATAAACAGGGTTTTGGATGGTGTTTAGAATGGGATATTTTGTTGCATGTGCTTTCCATTTGAATCTAAGATGGTATGATTTTGACCATTAATCCCATCACATGAACCATCATGCCTCAAAAAGTGGCATATGTTTAAATGTGGCATATGTTTAAATGGTTCATTTATCAAGAAAAAAAGTATGCATAGAGGAATAAGGAATGATGGGCTTCATGAATTCTTTGGTATTTTTTCCAAGTTTGTTTCATCTATTTTACTTTAAATTTATTGTTGGTTTATTTCTTTTCATTGTCTTGTCATCTATTTTGGCTCAACATCAAACTTGGGTTGGAAAATCCAAACTACAATTAGGTAAATTCATGTGTCAATCTAGAAGGTCTCTTTCAATTTTTTCTCTCTAACTTGGTATATATTTGTAACTCTTATCTAATGTACTCAAATTTAAAATTTTAACTCTAGAAATGAACTATGATCCCAACAAATGTAAGCTCAAAAAAGTGACTAAAAAAAATATCATCAAGCTTAGAATGAAAAAAAAATAAGGTGCCATTATTTTTTCGCTTTGTTTTATTGATAAAGTGATAGTCGTGTTGTTCTATTACTCACTATTAAAATAACTATTACCCTAATGTGCGTGTGTAACAAGGAGACTCACTGTTACAGTGGTTGCAACTCACTGTTATAGTGATGAAAACTTCCTGTTACAGTAAGTTTCCACCACTTTAACAAGGAGTTTCCACCTCCGTAACAATGAATTTTCGACATTGTAACAGAGAATTATGACCACTGCAACAATGAGTTAGTGCAACCTTGTTTTAACAACTAGCAATATTTCATTAGATTGCTTTTTTTTTCCATTTGATTATTTTATTATTTTGGAGATGGTTTAAAAGTGGACATTGGTCATCTAGGTTTAGTTCCATCCAAACCTAGGTCAGGCACAAACTAGATTTGTGCTTCACAATGAAACAATAAGCCAAGTGTCTCAAAATAGTAGATAAATTATTGGGAAAACCACAAACAATGAAGAATATTATCTTGCCCTGGTTGATGGGCTAAGAGAAGAAAGGAATTATGGTGCAAGTGACATTGTCACTTACACCAATTCAGAAATGAAAGCCAATCAAATGATTGGAATTTACCAAGTTATAAAACAAAATTTGAAACTCCTCCAAAAACAAGAAAAAAGTATTGCTGCAAAATTTCAAAGCTTTAACATAAATTACCGACCAGATGTGCAAAGGGTTGTTGATGATATACTTGTTGAAGCAACATCCGATGGATGTCAGTGTGCAAGATATGCGGAGGAGCCAATATGTGCTCCACCAATTGTCATTGACAAACATTAGTATGAATGGCCTCTTAAAGAATGGAATGTTCTTGTGATTACTATTGAGGTTATTATGGTGGGAGTCCTATTATGGTGTTATTATTTCTTATGATAGATTGCAACAACATAAACATCCATTATGTCCATCCCTTTTGGTATATTTATATAAGCTCTGTTTTTTCATAGATGGTCTCACTTTATTTTTTGGTGATTTTTTATATCTCAACACAACGTGTATGTAAAGAATGTATTTCTCATTCAATGCTATTAATGGAATTACAATGTGATTACAATTCAGATGTATCATCTTGATTATTTTAGTTTAGTTGTGTCTAACAATTAATTTCATTTCAATTGTGTCATTTTCATTACAATTCAGTTTTGTCTATTTGTTGGAAATACTAAGAAGGTGGGAGGAGAACCAATATTTCCTTTTACAAATGTTATTTTATTAGTTAAGATCACTTTAAACATAACCCAAAAATGAACAAAAACAAAAAATATTTTAATATCAAATAGCGAGGACTCCAAAAGATGTTACAAAATGAAACCTTAGAATGCCTTCAATAATTCACATTTCCGATTTCTAGGAACATTCATTCATTATCCATGAGTAGCACATGCAAAATTTATACAAGTCCCTAATAAAAGTCTAATGAAATCAAATTCTTAAAGAAGCCCCTAACGTAACAAATTATGTGAGATACCCTTAGTTAAAAGCCAACAAAAGTAGCTTATAGATTAATCATTATTATTTAATTTTTCTTGTATACATGGTTAAATGAAAAATGCAATTGTGATATCTTACATTTTCATAATTCATAGATCCAACCTCATTTAAGGGACATAATTGTATATATATCCAAACAAACCATTCAATTATTGTGAATTTATCCATTATCAACATCTTCAGGCACAAGATCAGGTGATTTTAATTGAAGCACATTATAACATAGGTGACAACAACAACAACTAAGACTGCAAAACAATGAAAATAATATGAACATCCTACAAATCAATAAAGTTAACAGGATAATCATGCAAAATTATAATATTCATTCAAGGATAACTAATAAATTGTAACCAATACACTTTAAGGCAAGTAATTTAAGGAGTGAGTGTAATGGTGCATGGGCCCAGAAAGTTGCAAATAAACAAACTTTAAATTATTATGATGGAAAATTAGGGCCCTTCCAAGGAAAATTTCCCTCCCATTCCAATGGTCACCGTTGTGGCAACTCCTGACTGCATACTGATGAGCTCCAATATTGCAACAAGAATGCTACAACTTCCAAGGCTACCAACTTAAATTATCAACCCTGGGTTCGTAAAAACTTAAGAGGTGTTGACACTATTTATGCAACCTATAATGTCTCCTCCTTTCGTTGATTTGATGTAATGGAGTTAATTTCATGAAATCAAAGCCTAAACTAATTGCAGAAATGGAAATGTTACTTTCAAAACAAATTAATCCTAGGCAAGAACAACAATTTGTAATTGAAATCCTAAGAGCATGAATTCAAATAAATAATTCTAATCTACTTTGTAAAAAGACATGTCCTAAGTGGTTTTTATTCTTCCTCAATCATGGATTTAGAGCCTAGGGGTCATGATTCAAGCCTAATAGACAGAAACCACACTTTTGGAGAAAATTTGGTCAAGCTTAAACGTGCTACAGGAGTGCTATAGGTAGTTGCTATAGGAAAAACATAATTGCTATAGGAGGTCCTGTTTTGCTACAAGAGGAGAAAACTCACCGAATGACCAAGTAAATAAAATGAAAACGGTCTGGGAAATATTTTTTTATTCAATAGGCTTTATTAGGACTCCATTCCAAGTAGAATCACTCTAAAATACCGCTGTTAACACGTGATAGAAGTAGAAGAAATATACTACTCTAAAAACTGGAAATTCCAGAACTAGTGATCTAGTTAACCTATCAAATGCCTAACCTAATCAAGTGAAAATGAAATGGGATACATTTTTTTATTAACTTCAATTTTTTTTATGACCCAATGCAAGTGGAATCAACTCAATTTAAGCTCATTAGCATGTTATAAAAAATAGCATAAAATTACTTTTTTTGCTAAAAGGAACTTCTAGAAATTCTAGATCTGTGAACTAATACCAATCCAAGTAGCTCAATGATGAATATGAATATTAAAAGTTATTATAAGGTTGCATCATGCTTGTGAATCTGTAAATAAGCTGCAAAAAACTCATTTCAATCATTTAACCCAATCCTACAACAAAAGAAGCATCAATACTAAATGCAGAAATAGGAAAAACAAGAATAAGAGATGCATGTGAATAAGAAGTGAAAATAGGAAATATAAATTCTAAAAAAGGGCTTTGAGGCTCTTGGGATGATCAAGCCCAAGGATACTCAGAGTCTTATGAAGGATACCAAACTTTAGAAGCTAAAAATGGCACCAAACTTCATTATTTAAATCAATCCAAGTACATCCTTGCTAGAAATGAAAGTGGAGCTCGAAAAATACAAGTTTTATCCACAAGAAGACTAAGAAATACATGCCCCTAGAGGAAAATTTAAATTAAATTAGTACTTACACAAATTGATGGCGAATCATTCTCCTTGAAAGGAGGAAGCGTTCCCCTCCAAAATCCCTCAAATAGTGGATTTTGTTCCCAACACTAGGAATCTGCATTAAATGATAGTGAACACATTCCTATATTTCTCAATCATTGAAAATCCATAATTTGTAAATAATTTCATGATATTTTGTTTATTTATTCTCCAATATTTGTCCTCCTGTAGTGGAGAGAAAATCCGTAAATTATCTCGTGCTCCAAATCTTCATAATTTTCTCAATATTCTCACAATATTCAACAAAAATAAATAATATTAGGAAGAAATATCCAATTATCTCTGAACCTTCCTAATGAACATATTAAAGCTAAAAATATGTCATCTAATAATAAAAAAAGAGGTTTAATGTGTTGAAGGATGGTCATATGGGACTTCATTCATGTCTATTTGAGAGGCCCATCACGTACGAGGGGAATCTCCCGTGATCACGACTGCGAAACGATTAATGTCAAATGACTGGAAAATCATCCTCCCAATCCAATGATCACCGTTGCGATAACCTCTGACTCCATACAACGGAAATCTCTCGTGACCACAAAAAAAAACGAACGGTTGGTGCCAAATGGCCAGCAACTTGCCCTCCCATTCCAATGGTCACTATTGCGACAACACCTAACTGCATAAAAGGGGAATCTCTCGTGTTCACGACAACAACGAATAGTTGTTTCCAAATGGCCGCTGCAATAGACGATGCTACATGATTACATTATTATTGGATTAATTACCTCAAATCTTCCATTTCTTATTGTTCTCCCACATTCAAATGGTTGTAATATCAAAACACATCCATAGCCATTTTGAACTCTAACTAAAGATGGGAGGCCCAACAGTTCGCAAAGAAGCTTCCAAAGAATTGCTAGATGAATTTCCGTGTGTTAGACCATTTTTTGAATAGGCCAGATGGATAAATTATATTCACAGGTTGCAAGGGCATGATAACAAAATAACTTTATAATTTTCCATGCATTACAGGGAGGATATATTTGAGGTAGCAGGGACAATTGTGCATGAAACAAAAGAAGCAATTGCGGAAGAGACATGGTTACCCAAGACAAGAGAAAAGTGGTTTGTGCCCTGAAAACCCCAACCTGATGTTGTACGAAAATTCCTTGAGGTAGGTGAAAAACTGCAAAAGATAAGCACATGATTTGAAAGGAGGCATTACCACAACCCTGGAAAGATGTTGCATTCCTTGTCCATAAATTTTTTACGTGCAAAGGAAGGTATGTCGCTATTTATTACCAGCATCTCTGGCTGTTAGACCACTTGCGTTATGGAAGGTTGATTAAAATGCCTTTATTTCTTGCAAAAACCATAAAGCATATGGCCCATTATCGATGCAAAAATCAAAGCGGTCATTCAAATTCATGTCCCATCATTGCCTCATTAAAATTTTGGTGGATATTCCATTGCAAAGGGAAGGAAGATTTTTTTTTTTGTAAATTTCGTATAGCCTTTCGATTTTCTATTTATCAAAAAAGAAGATTGCTATACATATATTGATGTAGTTAGTGGCCTCAACTTGCCCAAAGGTAACCAGGTCTGTTGGCCACTTGAGTGAATTAAAAGCCAACCAGTATTAGAATTGTTTATTCTGTCTACTTGATGCTATATCTACTTTACTATGTCCATCAAAGTTAAAGTTTAACCAAAAGAAGTAAAACCTTGCCACAAAAATCATTAAAAACTGATAAAATCAAATGTCAATAGGAGCCAGGTATTTTGCAATAGAATGCGACATATATACTTGTTGCATTTCTTGAAGCTATCGTCCAATTCTCCCAATTATTTCCGTGGTATGATACTGAGACATGCCAATTTCTTGGATTTCCTACTTGATTTGTTGCAAAACTGAAACCACATTTGGGTTTCCTTCCGTTTCCTGCATGCTAGTGATCACGACCTTCGCCAAAACACATTTAAGTATCCAATAGGTATGAACTGATTGATAGAAAAGGGATAACCTCCCTCTTGTATTCCCGGGTTCCGATAGGAAGTTCATGGTGGCTTCCTGTTGTTTGATGTCATCTTCATCGTGGTTGCTCTCTCTTTCCTAGCCTTGAATTGTGTTATGGATCTGAGTTGGGTTTCCAGCTTCAGAAAGATAAATTTTTTTTTCAATAACTTATTTTTTTGTTTTCCTTCCATGTTTACTTGGTCCCACATTCTGAATTGGTTGCTTCTGCTTCCCTTTTCTGGAACCCTGTTGTTTCCTAGGTTGACCTGTTGCCATGGTTTTAGATTGACAGGCAAACCTTGACAACTCTTGTAGAATCCTTGTAAAACTATGAAACAATAACATAATTCAGGTGAGCTTTGGTGGAGCCCACTACACCCTTATAAATAGGTGAAACCTCAAATGTTGCCATGCAACCGGCAGCATGAATGGTAAACATATAAAATACAAAGGCCATCTTACATAAAAGAATTTTCCAAATATCTTTGCAACTAAAGCAGCGAGTAAGATGATTCAGATTACTATTGGGGCGAATAAAACACATAAATTGAAGGTAGGCTATCTTGTCGTCAAACAATGGAGAATTACGCCGAGAAGGGCGAATGTGGGTTCTTAAATCATCATTGCTGAGCATACAAGCCTGCTCATAGGCTTGATGGAATTATTCATTGTTGGTGGCCCAGGGAACCTAGACCGTGGAATGAACCTCATGCAGAAGGGAGCTCAAGAGGACTTGCATTTGAACCTCATAGGGAAGTGAGGAAGTAAATTGTAAACACAAACTAGTCAGGCTTAAACCATTAGCTGACCCTGCTATATTATGTAAACACCTACATGTTTTTAACTGGGTTTCACCTGAAAACAGAGAATTTGAATGAGATACATTCAGGATAGGAGACGAGCTTCTAAAACATGGATCAATTGCTAGGGCCAGAATACTGAAACCTAACATACAAGCCACAGTGACAGACCCTTCATTATCATGATAACAAAGAGAATGAAAGAAAATTCCATACTGATAAGAAAACTCGCTACAGAAAAAAAACTTCATGCATTTCATAAAAACTGTCCCCCAACTTGATATCACCTTCATTACTTAGAGCAGGAACATGTTTTTGAAAAACGAAGGTTGCAAGAGCCACGACATATGAAGTTACCCATCGTAATCGTAGACCTGCTTCCGTTTTCTCGGACTAGTCTGGAAATTTCCTGCCGAGAACATTACCTCGCTGCACCTTCCTTTCTTGCCTTAACCCTGTTCGCAAGCGACACTTTTTCCAACTATGTTCTGACAGGATTTGCTGGTGGCCAATTTTTTCATAAGCTTCCATAATGGTTAAGCATGTCAGGTACCGTCCTCCGGTCCTCTGCAGCTGTATTAGTTATTGGACATGATGGACGGTCAGGTGTGGGCCTCCGCATGGCACCGACCATTGTCCATTAGTCTCATCGTGGCACCCCGATTGAGGGTCGTTAGCTCTATCTTTATCTCTTTCTGGGAAAGAAAATATGATATGCCTACAACAATTACAGGGAAATTGAAAGCAGATGTTAGTCCAAAAGGCTTGAATATCTGGAACCTAGCTACGATTTACAGAGATCTTATAAGATAGCATAGCTTCTGGGAAGTTCGAGGAGGGAGGACGACTCTCTTTTGGGAGGACTCCTGGCAATAGAGGGAGAAATCATTTAGCCGATTGGACCTGGGAGAAATCTTTCTCTTCACAAATTTACCCAACCAAAGATCTGTTGTCAATTACTGGTGTCGACAGGAGGATAGGCAATGGTGGAAATGGAAGGGGGAAGGGTAATGGTGGAATGCCCAAAAAACACTATAATGGAATAATTTTGAGAAGGAAATGAAAACCAGGAAATTGGTTTCAAAAAATGGGGAAGACACTTTGAGATGGGGCTATCAAAATAAAAGTATGTTCACCATAGAAGAAGGCTACTTTATCAAATCCAATAATCATCAAAACAGGACAGTCCCAATATGGAAAAAAATATGGGGAGCCAAATTTTGGCCTAAAGTATAACACTTCCTTTGGCTGCTAAGTTATCGTAAGATCCTTACTTGGGATTAACTGTAGCACAGAGGAATGCAGGGTCCCTCACTCTGCAAAATGTATAATAAGAATGTTGAAAGTATAGAACATTTATTTAACACTTGTTCTGTGGCAGGAAATCTATGGCAAAACAATGTTGTGATCTTTCAACAAACTGATGGAGACATTACAAGTATAAATGAGACTATCATAAAATGGTGAAAAGGGGGATACAAAAGTGAAATCTTGAATCAAGCATGGAGGCCGTTGATGGGATTTATTCTCTGGGGAATATGGAAAGAAAGAAATCATCGAATCTTTAGAGATGAAGCGAGGGATATAAACCAAATATGGAAGGTGATTTTGGATAATATCCGGGAGACAATCTTAGTAGTGGATTGATGAAGATTGGATGGTGACTGGTAATGAAGGTCGGATCATCGTTATGTTGAGTTTAAAACCCCAAATGCTGGTGAAATCCTTATGGAAATTCAAACCCCAAAGGAAAAACCCATTAGACATTTTCCAATTTCCCTAAGTGGGATTTTTGAAGCTAAATTATGATGGGGCTTCCAAAGGAAACCCAGGGCAAGTAGGAATATGAGGCTTATTTCGAAACTCTCAAGGCTCAGTGTGTAGAGTATATGAGATGGAGGTTGGGTTTGCAACGAACAATGAAGCTGAACTAATGGTGGTTAAACAATGACTGTTAATTACGGTTTGGGAAAACTATCATAGAGTTATACTTGAAGGTGATTCAACGATGGTTACAAGAGTATTGCGAAAACTTCAACAAGGGACCCTGGGAAAACATAAGTAAAAGATGGCTCACAACGAGACTAATTCAGGAGATCGGTCGAGTAATACAGGACATTGGTTACATGATTCCTTTGCATGTTTGTAGAGGGGGGAACGAGGCTGCAAATTATTTAGCTAACTGGGGCTGCAAGAATGAATGCTAACACTTAGACATTATTGAAGCTGATCAGACATGAAATATGAAGCTCTACCTGTTACAACTCATTATAGAAAGAGAAGAGAGAACTTGGGATGAACTAGTTGGAAGGCTATTTCATGCTGAAGATACTACCCCACTAGACGATTCCCTGGACGCTGCAACTATGTCCCAAGACCTCCCAACTACAACTCCTCCCTATGCCCTCTCAAAATACTAAATAATTGATAAATAACAATAAACATCAAGATACTAAACATCCCAATAAACATTTCACATTATAAAAAACTAAATAATTTTAAGTTTATTTCACATTATTAAAAACTAAATAATTTCATCTTAAATTATTATTTGTACATTCATTTACATATTAATAATATTTTTTACCCTAGTTTCAATAACTTCTACTATTAAAAAAAATGTTTTTTAATATAAAAGAGAAATACCAAAATTCCATATTACACCGGTTACCATAGCTTTCACTTAACGATAATCGTTTGTTATTAATAAAAACTTATGAATAGTCGATATACTCATGGCCCATGTTCGGTCTTGAAGCCATGACCAAACCGTGACCAAATTAATGCAGATTGTGATTGCGTCTCCCAACCCTAGCCCTGATTGTGATTGTAAATTAATGCAACCACAACGGTAGGGCTGCTTTTGCTTTTTTGATAGATGATATTAAATTATATTTTTTTTAAGTGGTTTATGAAAGTCTATTTTTTCAAAGGATATTTAAGAGATTTGACTTTATAACTTTTTGATACAGTAACAAAAAACTTAATCAACTAATACTGTAAATTTTAAATTATATTATTACATCGGATCTAAATACTATTAAAAAAATAAAAAAATTTAATTTAAAAAAATTAAATTATATATATTGATAAAACAAGATTAATATAAATTTAAAATATGTTTGAATTTAATATACATTGTAATTATATTAATAAATATGGTTGACATTTTATATATTTGGCATTGGTAAAGGTACATTATGATTATGTTTTAGAATAACATCGGAATAAAATGAAGAATTGAACTAAGCACTTAGTATTTAAAAATGTTTTAACAACTTACTTAATTGCAATTTATTCAAAATCTCTAAACAAATTTAAATTTAAAAACTAATTAATAATTGAAATTTCTTAATCATTATTGTAAATGAGCTATTAGTAAATTTACAAATTATTTCATAAAATACCATTTGTATTTTGCAATTTAAAAATGTTTTAACAACTTAATCACAATCTATCCAAAATCCCTAAACAAATTTAAATCTAAAAACTAATTAATATTTGAAATTTCTTAACCATTACTATAAATTAACTATTAGTGAATTTACAGGCTATTTCATGAATCCCCATTTGTCTCTTACAGTCCCGTCTCCCAATAATCCATACGTACGTCATGTAATTCTAATAACGCTCTACTTTTACTCATCATTCTCCCTATCAAGAAGTTGAGTCCCTCTCTTAGACTGCTTTAGCTGCCCTCCATCCATGACTCTTCAATTTCCGAGTCTGCTTGCACAATTTGTCGCACAAACACCGTACCTTTCAGAATTACCTTCAACTTTTTCCAATTCCAATTTTAATTAGATAGAGAAATTGATATATAAAATTTTTTTATTTAGCAAAATGGTTCATTTTACAATAAGGTGTGTAATTCCTTTTTTTTCTCAAGTGAAAGTTGACCCGTAACCATTCTATACATGGCTAATGGGGTAAATGTGTGAATTGGTAAGACATTCTTCATGTTGCAATAGGTTTTTTTGTTATATTTATGAAGCCTTCGACTATATCAATCACATTAATATTTTTAATTTAGAGGGCAGGTGAGTAATATTCCATGTTTTTTCCAAAAAAAAATTCACCAATTTCCATTCTTCTAAAAATGAATTCACCCAAATTTTATAATATAGAATTATTTTACCTTAAAAATCCTATAATATAAAATAATTAGAAATCTAAAAATTTTTACGAAATTATTATCAAACATTTTAAAATTTGGATATTAGGGACTAGTAAAATTTGCAAAGGTTGCTATACTTTAAGATAAACTTCAATCCTTAAAATTTTCCCTAAGTAGTAACAATTTTTTTTGAAGTATAAAAAAATTTATGATTGGTTGAATGATTATTGCTCCTATAAGCACGTTTATTTTGGAATAATATTTCTAAAAGGTTTAATTTAATTAGCTCAATTATGAAGGGAGTAAGCTAATAGGTCGATGAAACACCCTTTGTGTTTCGCGCCATCTCGCTACTGGCAAGGCCCTTCCTGTGACCTATGCGATGTGGATCCCATCCGTCCCTAGACATAAACCCCCAAAAATTTATGCGTCATCGTTAGCATTACTGTCTATTTGTAGGCTCGCCATCCACGTCGACATTGGTGTTACCATTCCGCAGACTCTCCTTTGCAGGCCAACTCACTGAAGTGATAGCTCACATACGTTCATCAATGGACAATCGCTGACTGTGCACGAAGTAAGGGAGAAGATTCCAAGTGGTGACTCCAATTTGAAATTTGAATAGCGAATTTATGGGAGCGTACAATGGAATTTTAGAAAAAAATGTCGAGCGTGGTAGGATAGACAAAGCCTAGAGCTTTGGAGAGCTGTTGAAGCTGAGTTTGGAAGCTCCATGTAGAAATTTGAATAATAGCTGAATTATTCACCGAGATGATCCTGATTACACACTATTTAAGCTTCATGCATAATACATAACCTCTTCTACAATTGATCATCAATATGCAGAAATAGAAAGCAGTCGCATGCGCTCATTAAAACATAATCAAGCACACATATCAACACAATATGTAATGGGGAAAGAAATAGCTAAAAACCCCCAACTATCTGTATATTATAATGATAGAGAACATGTAACAATACATAGCACAATACTCCTCACAAGTACTCAGTACTATCTCCAAAAATTTACACACAAACTAACTGAGATTTGAACAAGTCATGGGTTCAAATCTCCTCCACAAGTCTGCCTGCCTCTACTGCGCAATCCAAGTTGATTAATGATGAGATCCAAGTTCGAATCTCCTTGGCTCCAACTGCGCAATCCTCATTGGCAATCTCTATCAATGTGTGTGCAAATCTCATGCACACTTGTAGTCACAACTGATAGTCACACTCACCCTTTCACCCACCTCTAACACTGGTCTCCACTGAACTGTCCATGCATTGCAGTTAACTGATGCGTTCTTTAGTTGATTTATGAGTTAATAATTAGTGAATTAATTAATAATTAATTCACACCACTCATCACTAGTGTATTTGTCAGTTAGACTAAATACAACTAGTTCAACTAAGTTAAACCGAACACAACTCCACCAACTGTCTCATCAACTCCACCAAACTCTGCCACTTGAGTTCTAACTGAAGTCAATCATGTAATAGCTCAACTAACCCTTAGGAAAAGCGTATTTCCTTCTGTCAGCTGCATGTGCCACATCCAAGCATCAAACCGAAGTGCTCCAAGAGGATAAGATAATGTTTATAGTCTAAATATTATTAAGGGTTAATAATAATTGACTGTTCTATTTTTAGCCCGACAGTCTAAAAATAGAAACCGCCCAATGTCTAAAAATAGAGGTCCATCTATTTTTACCAACTCGACCAATCATCCATAAATAGCATCCTGCAACTCATATACCATGATCCATATGTCTAAAAATAGACATAGTCTAAAAATAGACATAGTCTAAAAATAGACTTTGCGCCAAAAATAGCCTGCGGGCCCACTTAGTGAAGGCGACTTCATTTCACTAAGCTCCATAATCTTGTTGCATTTTCAACACTCCCTCTCAACAAGATATGGATTATCTGCAACCCCTATCCTGCCTCTGTGGTATTCGAATTTGCTCCTGGTGAGCGCCTTCGTCAAGATGTCAGCATCCTGATCCTCCGTGGGAATATATGAAAGACTCAGGGATAATTTTAGAGGCGAATTTTAGCCCA